>JAJMSK010000082.1:0-38280 GCA_030578555.1 Diutina neorugosa
TTTTACACTGTCAAACCCATAATCACGCCTACTCTGTAATCCTCACTCATGAAGCTGTCACCTGCATATAGCGAATATCCTTTTAATAGATTGCGCGAGAGTGTTTTTTTTTTTCAATCATCCAACCACTTCTCAGGCAATGGTGGATCAAGGGAGGCCCCTTGGTCCCATCGCCAAGTGTGTCAAGCAATGTTTGATACAATAGAGTTGGGACACAAGCTTGCCTTGATATGATGAATAACTCAATTGGGAATCTCTCTGACAATCTCGAAAAACAACCCCTGGAGAAAAACTAATAATTGTGATCTGACAAGGTATCAAGCACATTGTGTTCCAACCTACCAGTATTCATCATTGTTCCTATTAGGGTAGTAAAAGGCTGTACCGAAGGCATCACCTTTGGCTAATTTCAACCCTTATCTGTAAACATCGTGTCCACCTTCAGTCGTGGACACCCCTTTCAAGGGAATCTTTCCTTGTATAGCACATTCCAAGAAACAGAATGTGACGCATGTTTATGTCCCCCCTCTATTGTTCTCGGAACTGCTGGAACCTTGTAAGTTGCTTTTCAAATTGTCAGCCAGCTCGGTGCTAGTTTACCGGTGTATTATTCCACTTTGTGTTACTTCGTTGAGTGCACTGAGAGGTGGGGTTTGGGACAACATACACAACATCTATATTTGTAAAAGCTTAACGATCGAGAGCAATCGGGAAATTACAGACATTGACCGGGACCAGCTTCATTACAATCTACTCCTCAACGAACCACCCTCCAGATGATTGACGAAACGGTCGAACATATGCAAGATACGATGCTCACCGCTTTATCCTCCCAGGTGGGGTTCCTCTCACCAGTCAAAAACAGCCACAACTCGCACACGCGAGTAGTAACCCCGATAGATGCAGACAAATATCGACCGCATTCAACCCAAGCCAATTGTCTGTTGTCCAGCGTTGTGGGGGACGTACCCCAGATTTAACCATATATAGTAAACCTATCGACAACCGAGGGACCAAGCCAGTCGTTCGAGCCTCAGTATGGCGACAGCTAATTGGGACCATCATTGGGTGATAGCCTCTCTATACCAAGACGCTCCAAGATCACATGTTTCTTGGTGCTTGGGTACGCCATCACTGAACCTTCTCTCCACATATAGAAGGGTTATAGCTTATTCCGGCACCGGCAAAATGTCACTCCAATGACCAGACATGTTATGTCATGACTTTAGGAAGTATAGCCGTAGAAGGGGGTCATTTCAGGTGTCTAGATTCTTGATGGCAGGAATTCAGGTACACTGAGAGCGTTCCTCGCAGGATTTTCCGAATCAAGGAGTCTAGCGAGACGTTTGAGGTACCTGCATACGATCCTCAATTCCCAATACGGTAATGTCTTGAAGTTACTTCTAAGGGGAAAGGGAGACGAGCGACAATATAGAGTTCGACCGGTAGGTCGGAACAAATTATATAAATCACCCGTAATTCCTGGTATGTTTTCCTCAACACATCAACATGAAGTTCTCTACTGCTACTTTGGCCGCTCTTTTGGCCGCTCAAGCTCAAGCTCAAGCGCAAGCGCAAGCCCCCACTAATACTCAAGATGTGTACAAGAGAGAAGCCTACGACATTGCCCAAGACCTTCAAGGGTTCTTGCAACTGTTGGCCGCTCAACAAAAGCGTGACGTTGACGCTACTCCTGCTGACGTTGAAGAAGCCGTTAAGAGAGCTCTTCAAGACACTCAATTGGCTCAACTTCTCAACAGACGTGACGTTGACTGGGGCAACATTCTTAACCAAATTTTCCTGGCTCTTCCTGGCTTGATTAAGACGATTTGGGACTCCGGTCTTATCCAACAAGTTGTCAGTGCCATCTGGAACAACCAAGCCATTAGAGATGGACTTTTCAACGGTATCAAGTGGGTGCTCAACTTGATCTTGGGATTCTTCACTGGTGGCTCCGACTCGAACGGCTCGGCCGCCCCTGCTCCCAGTGGCGCTGCTCCCGCTGCCGCCCCTGCTGCCGCTCCCGCTGCCCAAGCTCAAGCCAAGCGTATGCTTGACCTCTTGGACACCATGCAAAGTGACTCCCAGCTTTCGGCCCGTGACTTTGCCGAATCGTTCGGTCAAATCGTCAGTGCTATCTGGAACTCTGGTGTGATCCAACTGGTGTACAACTGGGTTATCGACTGGATTAAGAACAACCCCGACCAATTCCAAAACTTGATCAAGCAAGGTTTCAACGTTATCGTTCAAATTGGTGGCCTGCTCTGGAACTGGGCCCAACAAAACGGGATCGTTGAAAAGGTGTTCTCGTGGTTGGGTGAAAACGCCGGTGGCATCGTCAAGACCGTTGTTGACTTCTTGATTTCGTTGTTCGGTGGTGCTACAGTTGGTGGCTCTGACAACGCTTCTGCTTCCGCTAAGCCTCAAACTCCTTCCACTGCTCCTGTTCCTCCTCCGGCTGGTCCTAAGACTGAAACCGTTGCTCCGGCTGCTGCCCCTGCCGGCGCCGCTACTGCTGCTCCGGCTGCTAACGCTGCCGCTCCCGGTGGTGGTAATGACGTTCTTGCCTCGTTGCAAGGCGCCTACGGCGGTGGTGCTGCTGCTCCCACCACTGTTCAAGCCAAGAGAATGTTATACTAGATTGTTTTTCTATCTTTACAAAAGGGACAGGTGCCCGATACCCCTCGCGCTAATGGCCGAGTAAATATATAAATTAGAGTTTGTTTTTAAATTACCAATGTAGGTTACAATGGGATTGTCAGTTCAGCTTTCCAATTTCAATCACGCAAAGATGTCCCACCGTTATCGGTTGCAAATGCGGGAGGGCTACAAACGCGATGTACACAATCTTTGAGAACGCTGCTACTAAGGCTGCGGTTAAACGTCAATGATAGGTAAGCATACCAAGGTATTATTTCTGTTACGAATCGAGACAACATCCTGAACGTTTCTACGAAGCCTTCGTAATTGCAAACAGCTTAGGTTATGCGAGCAAAGAGACTATTTAAAAGGCCTCCAAATTTTCTCATTGAAAATCTAAGGTTATTAATCACCGAATGTTGTTCCATCTATACTGAAACAGGCAAATTTGGACTCTAGTACAATATTCATCAAGGCATTCTTTATTATGCCGTCGACATGGTAGTCGCTAAGGTCGCATTTGTTTGATACATAAGGTGGTACTACCTGGTCACGTGCCACGCGTCCATTTAGGGTTCCAACCCCACATCCCGGCAGTCGCACCCTATACTAGTGAAAAATTTTAAGATACAAGGCTAACGTCACCATGTCCGCTCCCATCACTAAGGAAAAGCAAGATCAAGAACAAGAACAACTGACCTACAAGATCAGAATCACCTTGACCTCCACCAAGGTGAAGCAGTTGGAAAACGTTTGCGCTAACATCATCCGCAACGCTGTCCAAAACGACTTGGTCAAGAAGGGTCCCGTCCGTATGCCCACTAAGGTCTTGAAGATCACCACCAGAAAGACCCCCAATGGTGAAGGTTCGAAGACCTGGGATGCTTACGAAATGAGAATCCACAAGAGAGTCATCGACTTGCAAGCCCCCACTGCTATCGTCAAGAAGATCACTCAAATCACCATTGAACCTGGTGTGGATGTGGAAGTCACCATTGCTGCTTAAGTAAGTCCGTTCGTCCTTTGATTCCGATCGTGCTTTAAAAGAAAAAACTCTATCATACAATGGGGTGATTGGCTGGGTTGTGATGGGCCATGTATATTTGGGAATTAATATTTGGGGACACTGTCTTTGGTGCTCTAGGCGTTACCAGGAGTGAGAACCACTCCTAGACGTTGCGGTGTGCTATCAGGATCAAAGGTGGTAGATTGTATAGAGACTATAACGAGGAGCGATAATGAAATCAGATGTAGAATTTTACGACGAGAAAACTCCGTTTCGAATATCCCGACATCACGCAGGTGGCATGGACTTTTGCGTCATGGTCGTGCAAAATTGTGAATACGATTTCGCAAGTGAGGGTAAAAGACGAATATACTGAAAACATGATATGTTTTATATTCAGATGATATTACAGGCAGACTAGAATTCCTATGTGGATTTCGTATTGAAGGATAGGCGCTTTACGCAATTTCAAGCCACTCGAAAAACATCACATAAAACTGTGATAGATCGATGTGCACAATTAAAACAGATGAAGATCTGCAAGATCACCACCTCCTACCTATACTTTGATTTCCCGTTGCAATTAGGCGACCGCTATCGATCGCCAATAATATCACTGCTTTGCTGGATAAAGCCCACCTGCAGTGTAGCTAATGTAAGATAAGCATCCCAAGTCAATTTCTGTATAATTTACACTGTGGCGTGACCCTAATTTGCAGTAGTCACCATTGACGACATAATTAGTGCCATTCGTGTTGTAAGCAAATTGTCTAAGGAATTCTCGTATTTTTTTCTTCGAAAGAATCTGAAGGCTCACTTCACCATTTGGGAGGTAATGTCAAGCAGTAACCGAAATGACAAACCTATTTTGCCCTCAAAACATAAGGTGAATGCCTTCGTACCTAATAATGTACAGAATCAATCTACCATTTTGTAATGGTGAGGCTGAGGTTTGTGGAGATGTGGCATTGTGGCTGATAGTATTGTGGCGGTCAAGAGAGTCAATTTCCATCTGATTATAATTCATCAGGGAAAATATAAAAGCATCCCACCAACTCCACTTTAGCCAAACGAACAAGCAAATATGTCTTACCGTCCTTTGATTTCCGATTTCTTTGAACCTGTTAACCAACAAAACACTACTTCCAACATTGGAGCGTACTACGCGATCAAGGCAGAGGAGGCTCGCAAACACGTCAAGTATCCCGAGTATTTGGCTCCTACAAGAAAAGAAGAAATTGGCAAGTACCGCCAATTCGCCAATCCTGACCACAAGAAGAATGATCGCGGTCATTTTGGGGATGCTCTGTACAAGAATCTCTTCCCAAAAGGTATCGAGGAATTCAAACACTTCGATCTCAGTCCCGACTTAGGTACGGAGATCGATGACGAACGTTTTCAAATCTCAAACTTGGATGCCAAGGGCCGTGACGATTTGGCTTTGTTTTTAGAAAAAAGGGGCTTGGCGGTGTTTCGTCAACAAGACTTCAGAGACAAAGGTCCTCAATTTGCTAAAGAATTTGGTGAACATTTTGGTCCGCTTCATGTTCATCCTGTTAGTTTTTCCGCCGAAAACTACCCGGAGTTATTCACCACCTTTAGACCCGCGGGGACGTCTGAAAGATACGAGAAGAACTTCAGTGATACTACTCAGCTGACTTACTGGCATTCCGACGTTAGTTTTGAGCCTTACCCTTCTTCGTTCCTGATTTTTGTCGCTCTTGAAGCGCCGCCATCAGGTGGTGACACCGTTTTTATTGACTTGAGAGAGGCTTACCGTAGGTTGAGTCCCACCATTCAAAAGTTCTTCGAAACCTTAACAGTGATTCACTCCAATGTTTACCAAAACAAGATTGCTAAGTTCTCCGGCCAGCCTGCCAGAGTTAGCGGCGATTTGTTCACCAAACACCCCTTAGTTCGGGTACACCCGGTCACCGGTGAAAAGCTGTTGTTTTTTTCCAGAGGCTTTATTCAAAGAGTTGACGGGGTGAAGAAACAAGAGCTGGACTTTATTCTCAACTTCTTGGTTGACCACGTCTTGAACAATCCAGAAATTCAGGTGAGAGCCTTACATCGTGGTGGTGATCTGAAGTCGGGGATTGCCTGGGATAACCGTTTTCTTTTGCATACGGCTACTTTGGACTTCTTGCGCCACGACACTGGTAACCGCCATCATTTTAGAATCACGGTTTTGGGTGAAAGACCATACAATGATGTCATTGGAGATGGCGAAGGCAATAAGGAGGAAGATGTGGTTAAGGAAGACGGTACCATCACTCCTCCCGCTGAACGTGAATAACCTTGTTATAATTAGGAAAATGCCAAGATTTTTTGACTAACATCAGTTACGAAGTTCATGTATCTTCTATCGCCTTCGCGCGTCTGTAGCCGTCCATCTCGGGTGTGCATCGCAAATTTGAACGCTCCTTTTGCCCGACAAATTTATCCCTGCAGTAAAAATGCAAATCGAGAGTTTGCTTTGCCAAAAGAACCATGAAAAATGTTTGGGTATTACGTATGTTTAAATTAAAGACATGGTTGTTGTATGGATGGCTGCATATGGTTGCTTTTTCGAATATATCTCGATGTGATGGTCAAACTTGTTCGTGCACGGCTAACACCGCACTCGCAAATGCGGTAGCCGCTTGAAATTTTTTTTTTCTCGAATTTGTCAGCATGATTAGATATTAACATACCGCAATGGCCACTACCACGTTGGCACAGTAGTCTTACCACATTTTTGAAGGAAGTTTGTCAGCACAATCAGTTCACCACGCATCCGAAGTTTCGCCTCATCGCCAAATGCGGATGCATGACTAAGAAGTGCTTACGTGAATGAAGTCGGTATCTTCCATTTTGGTCCACTTACGGTTGATATGCGTCGGCCACTTCCTCTTTGGAACAAATTTTTGTGCGTTGTAACGTTGTGTCAACGCGAGATGCATCGGACCGTTTCCGAATTGAGCGGCACGGCAACTCATGTCTGTACGATGGCAAAATCAAACGGCAACAATATAAAGCATCGCGCTTTTCCGTGTTCCTCTTCCATAGTCAGATGTGGTATCAGTTTGTCCGTGATTCATTCTTTGGCCGCTCGGTGTACCATCTTTCCCAGCATAGATTGTTTTCTTACAAAGAAGAACAATCTGACTATGAGGTTGACAGCAAATACTTAACACAAGAGTACGCTTCATCAAAAGCTTCAGCAACTAATGAAGCTACCGCATTTACCGATGACCTGCTGGATCTGGATCTGGCTAATTTAAGGGAGAAGACTGCCGCACAAAATTCGACGGCTATCTTAGTGACGTGGGATGGCGATGACGACCCTGAAAATCCCCGTAACTGGCCGGTGAAACAAAAGGCGTTTTTTGTGGTGCAAATTGCAATTCTCACAATGTCAGTGTATATGGCCCTGGCAATTTACACTCCGGGTTACGACCAAATCATGTCTCAATTTAACGTGGGGTCCGTGGTAGCGACGTTACCGCTTACTCTTTTCGTCATTGGGTATGGTATTGGGCCGATGTGGTTCCTGCCCATGCTGGAAGACGCCCGGTTTGGGCGTACCCTGATTTATATCGTCACTTTGTTCCTTTTTTTCATTTTGCAAATTCCCACTGCCCTCGTCAATAATATTGCAGGGTTGTGTATCTTGCGTTTTATTGCTGGGATCTTCGCCCTGCCCGCTCTTGCTACTGGTGGGGCCTCGGTTTCTGATGTTTTACAACTTCCGTGGATGCCTGTGGGGCTTGCAACTTGGGCCATGGGTGCGGTAGCGGGTCCGTCCTTGGGACCTCTCATTGGTTCGGCTCTCATTGTTGCTGGAGGTTGGAGATGGACCTTTTGGTTTATGGCGATTCTTCTGGGGGGAGCTTTTGTCGTTTTGTTGTTCACATTGCCCGAACTGTACGAGAAGACTTTGCTTGCTCGTAAGGCACAACGGTTAAGAGCAGTTACTCAAAATCCCAACATCAAGCTGGTTGGTGAGATTGAATATGAGCAACTTACTACCCACCAGATACTTGTGGATACTTTGTGGCGCCCGATTGAAATCACTGTTTTGGAGCCGGTGGTGTTGGCTGTAAACTTATACATTTCACTCGTGTATGCCATCATGTATTTGTGGTTTGAAGCATTCCCTCTTGTCTTCATTGAGGTGTATCACTTTAAGCTTGTACCCATGGGCACGACTTTCGTCGCCATCATTACTGGGATCATTGTGGCTGCTATCTTTTACGTGGTAATAATTTATCACCAATTCACCAAAAAGTTATTGGCAGGTACCATGGTTACCCCTGAAGTGTTTATGCCTTTGGCAATTGCTGGTTCAGTTTTGATGCCTATCGGGGTGTTCATCTTCGGTTGGACGCTGGCTCCCGATCTTCATTGGATGGGCCCCATCATGGGTGCGGCTATATTTGCCAGTGGAGCTTTCATGATTTTCCAGACATTATTCAACTTTTTGGGTGCATCATTTGCCCCTGAATACCTTGCTCTGGTGTTTGCATCTAACGACTTTGCTCGTTCGACGATTGCGGGGGTGTTTCCCTTGTTTGCTAGACCTTTATTTGTCAACTTGAAAACCGAGCGTTTCCTTGTTGGTTGGGGTCTGTCGATTCTTGGGTTCATTTGTGTGGGTATGATCGCCATCCCGGTCACCTTTTTGTTGATTGGACCCAAGTTGAGAGCTCGCTCGAAGTATGCTGCAAAGTGGTAATTTAATAATTTACGGTAATTTTTACGAAACAAACGAATTCATAGGAGTTCTAGCAATGAATACATGAGTGCATTACAAGAAGTTGGATTATAAAGATGGGTATACCTTTATTTTTTGGAGTTAACTAATACGGTAGGAGATGTTATTATGCACCCCCATGCCATTTCAAGATAGAGAGTTAATTGATGTAACTTCATATAATATGCGTCCCTGATACCGTAACTAATAAACTGGATACTTCCATTTACCTCAAGCTATGCCAATACTGAGGTGAACTCATCCATATTTTCCAACTCATCCTGTTGTGCCACCCGCCGCAAAACTTCCTTCTTCAGCAGCTCCTGGATGTATCCATCTAGTAGAAGTTCATCAAGAACATGATACGCTTTGTCAAAGCCAAAAATGATGTCGAGTTCACACACATTACCATACATGCGGTCCATTTGCTCGACGAACCGATGGACAATCTCAAGAGCTAGTAACTCATTATCGTCTGAATCAATGCCCACAACGAAAAACAACAGAGCATATCGCCGGTACACAATTTTGATATTTTTATATTCCAACACATTGCACATTTTCGCTCGTCTCGCGAGGACGAGAGTGGTGAGTTCCCGAGTTATTTTGCTCTTCTCTTTCTGCAGAATCGTCTGGTACCATTTGCTGAGCCGTACTTTGCCCTGTCTCAGCAATAGTAAAAGAAATTGGATCGCCATGATTGTGTTGGGGTGACGGACGTGGTCGCACTTTACCACATCATCAACTCGCGGGGCAACCGATTCGTCGCACTACTGCATACAACAACTGTCACAAGTATCAAGGCTGAAGATGACCAATATCCCTTAAAACCATTGATGCATCCCTAAAATTCTCTACAAACCATGCTGTATACATCGTGAGATGAATCTCCACTACCTCTCGCACTTTGCATAAATTCTCAATCGATAATTGTCGAGGAAGAATGAGTCGCGTCGTATGTAGTTGCGCGTGAAGCAGCGAGCTCTAGGAAGACTCCAATTTTAAGTATACATACTCCCAGAAGCTCGGACATCACTGAACACCCTCAAATTCTACTTTCTTTATGGACTAAAAAAAATACTACCCTCAAAACCGACTTCGCCGCAAGATATTATTCAGCCGCTCTTACTAATCCAAACTGACCGTCACGGGGTTTTTCCTATTTGGGATCGCCACCGAAAAAAAGAAGTCAATCTGAACTGAACTCGTTTTTATCCAATTTTAATTGTCGACATGCCTGGTGAAGAGCCGATTCAGTTCGACAGTCATTCAAACGACAACCAGCCTCCAAGGCTATATTCTCGAGCTTGTATTCTGTGCCGCCGCAAGAAAATCAAGTGTGACCGGGTACATCCATGCAACCAATGTTTGAAATCCCACAAACAGTGTGAATTCAACATGGACTCAGATTCGAGTCAACTGCTGAAACTACCTTATGTGATGCTGGCACGCAACCCACTGTTTGACTTTCGTACCCCGAAACGAACGAAGGTAGAGCGGCAGCCCGCCCCTCCATCGGTTGCTTCTCAGTCGTCGCCTCATCCGGTAACTTTCAACCAGGTGAAGACCCCTGAACTGATGGGGCAACCTAATGGGCAGCAAGGTCACGTTATGGTGTCGATTGATGAATTTGCAAAGCTCAAGGAGAGACTTTTGTCGATTGAACTGACAATCACAAATCGCAATAACCCGCCTTCGGCGTCCTCGCAAACAAGCCCCGGAGGATTCAATGGGGTGCCAAGTCCTGCTAGTTCATATTCTTCAGCCTCAACTTCAACAAATCTGGTGCCAATAAAAGGTCACACGCGACCACATCCATATGTTGACCCCGAAGAAACGATCAACTTTTTCGAAGGGTATAATCCTTTGCACATGAAGGAAAATTATCGAACCCTCAACTTTGGTCCGTTTGCTTGGCTGCTGTTGTTGAAAAGAGACAAAGCTATGATGTTGCTTTGGGATCACGTTCAATCTATGAGTAAAGGTGGGGACGTTTGTCAATTTACTATCATCAACCAGGTGAACCCAACAGAAAAGGATAAAGGCCCCCAAACCGAACTTGCAGATGGATCTGGCAATGATGCATTCTGTCGTAAAGAGATGGCCTCAAGCCAATATACCGATTCACTCCCCTATGACCCCACAAGAGCAGAGAAAATCAGAAGAGCTACTTCGAAGCTGGAAAAGCCCTATCAGAGTCAATGCTCCAAGCTTGGACTTACGTATAATGAATACGACTCTGAGCTGAATCTTTTGGTGAATATTCAGCGTGTTTTGCCAAAGAAAAAGGTGATTTGGAAATTGATTCGGCGGTTCTTTTCACTCATGTATCCTTACATGCCCATCATTGATGAGCTGACTTTCATACAAGACATTTCCCAAATTATTGGCCCTGAGACCGTTGAGGATATTCCCGTGGACTCCCTCTCAGTAAAGAGGCGCTTGGATCTTGCTTATCTTGGTCTTTTGCTTATCATTTTGCGTTTGGCTTATCTTCTGTTGTTTTACAATAACCCCAAGCTTAATGAGAAGAACTTGAACAGTATTGATCCTCTGCCTCGGGCCCAAGAACACAAGTATCTTATGCTCAACCCCATCAACATTGAGCTGTTTGAGTTTGCGAAGCTGTGCCTCGATCAGTTTCAATTTTTGCGGAAGTTTTCCTTCCCCGTTCTTCAGCTAGCAATGTTTGTGCGGATTTACATGATGTACGCACCTGAAGAAGGTGAAATCTGTGACTGTGAGTCGCAAGTATTAGGTGGAGTAATTACCAAGATGGCTTTTTCCACTGGCCTTCATCGAGACCCGGATAATTTTCCTGAGACGTTCCCTGACCCCAAGCAAAGAAGTTTGCAGCGTAAGATGTGGTACATGATAATGATGTGGGATTGTTACTATGCTTGTACTGAAGGACATCCCTTTAGCTTTGACCCTGCGTTTGCAGATACCCGTCCACCATTCTACGAACCAGGTAATGAGAATATTAGCGACGCCAACTTGGATAAGTATGTCATCGATAGCTACAATCGTTGCTGGCGTCCAATTCCTGTTGCCCGGCAGATCGTCAGTCTTGTCTTGAATGTGCTGGGGCGGGTGAAGGTGCTGGAGTTGTGTCATTTGCTTGATAATTTGGATTACATCGTGAGCACCGAAGGTACCACCCTCGAGGAGATTATTCTGAACAAAGGACATGGTAACACTTACCTTTTCCATACTAACTATCTGATCAAGGTTTACGTATTCATGAGGCTGTTCCTTTGGGGGGTATACCTCTACTTGTTTCACTACTACGGGCAGCGAAATGAGTGTGACTTATGTTTCCACTACCTTAAGCGATTGTTGGACATTGCTATCACTGACATGATGCCTCATTATTTCAAGTTGCTCCTGAATCTGACATACGTTGGCGATCTTGTGTTCAATCCACTGCTCCTCATGTTTATTGCCAAACTGAATCAACTCAATTGCTCATTGCTTATTCGGTGTAACTTCAAAATCTGGGAAATGCGGCAACGCAGTGACCATCAAATCACGCTTGGGCTGGATCCCAATTACGCGGCCTATTTCAATGCCCTTTGCCGCCTTCTGCTGAGCATCACAAGAGCAGCGGAAGTCCTGATTCTGGCGTTGCTGAAGCTTTCACTGAGATACTATTTTTCGTGGAGAGTTTCCAAAGCTCACACCTTGATGTTACGGCTTGTTACCTCAAATGATTTTTATGCCAAAAATGCATCTTTGGCTGAATTTGGCAATCCTGTTTTCACTCTCCAACAATGCGAAGAGATCATTAACATATACGAGTCAGGACTTCAAAAGGTGGGATCCGTGACGAATACGGTCCCCAATTACATGGTGACTAAGGAAGAACAAGCGTTGGACGAGCATCGTCTGTATGTGCCAGACATGAATGGAACGGTTAATGCTTCGGCGAATGCGACACCTGTCGTACCCAGCGATGACCTGAGTTTGAACGATTTCACGTACGAAGTATCTGAAGATATCGATAAATGGTGGTTCAATCTTTTAACCCAAAGACAGCCACAGACGCAAAATCCGATGGATCAACCAGCTCTGATAATAAATCCAATGGCAGATAACTTTGCGATAATGGATATGTTCTCGGATTTGCCTTTCCAAGATGCCACACCTCGATCTTTTTGAATGCTTGTAAATAATGAAAAAGGCTAGTTATGATATAGTCTATAATGTGTTACGTTTAATGAAAGATGAATTGGAATGGAGCAGTTTAGTGATTCATGATTTGATGATTTAATTGTTTTAATGAGATACACTCTAACTAAGATCAATACTCGCCATAAAACGCAAAGCTTAAGTGGCGGTAGCAGCAGCGGCCAAATTCGCTTGCTGGTCAGTACCAATCATCCAGTAAGGAGCCCACACACCAGCAGCCTGACAAGCCAGATAAGCGGCCATAGTAGCCTTGCTTACGTCCTGTCCCTTACAGGCAGTTGCCCAGCAGTCGGCAATGGGGTTTGCAAACTGGGACATCACGCAAAGACAGCCCGTGTCCCAGTAGGGACAAGGAGTGTTGCCGGTGTCCTTGTGGTCAACAAGACAATCCTTGGCACACTCAGCAACCGCGGTGTACACGGGATCAGCAAACCCGTTGATCAGCGCAGTCTTGGGGACTTCGGGGAATGTTTCGAAGTTGGTAGGAGTAGTCATACCAGCAGCGATAGCAGCGAAAACAATGGTAGCGAGCTTCATAAGAATCAATTAGTGATGGAATTAAGGAAATACAAACTGGTATTTATAGTTGAACATCTTAAGGGCGAATAGCCACTCACTGAGCTGGAGCAAATAACTTTCACCGAGTCGGGAGTAATAATGGCTAATGTACTGCATATACCATCGCAGGGCATTTATCTATTCCATCAGTACGTCCATCCGCCTACACATACCTGTTTTGATAATTAAAGGTACTTGGGGTCCCGTGCACGCCTTCCATTGGATGAATTGTACAGCAAACAATGTCATTATGTATAGAACCGAATGCATG
Organism: Diutina neorugosa; assembly: GCA_030578555.1. Classification (NCBI taxonomy): domain Eukaryota; kingdom Fungi; phylum Ascomycota; class Pichiomycetes; order Serinales; family Debaryomycetaceae; genus Diutina; species Diutina neorugosa. The sequence goes on from JAJMSK010000082.1 coordinate 13,405, forward strand.
TACCGTCCTGTGTGTCGAATTATAACCATCTTTCGAGTATTGTATCACTCAATCAAATCAAGGCTTTCAATGGTATGTTCATTTGATCTTGTGAACTAACCTTTTCCAACCAATTTGACTTATTCATTGATTGACGAATGCTTTACGGCTGGTATTGATTTTGTGTCCAGCAAAATGCCAAGCTTACCACCGTAAAATATAACCAATCACGATTGAGGGGGCCCGGTCGGAAAACCACAAATCTCGGTACCCTTGACAAATCCTAGGTCAATTTTCATTCCAAGGAGGGGTGCATCGACATTTACGACTTCAGCTCCCGCTTTGGCATTCTGTCGTAGAGGAGAGACAAGGATAACCACAGCGTATGATATAGTAGACTTTGATAAAACCAGCGATAAGCTTGTCAATTTATACTTTTGAGAACACTATGGCTCAATGTGTGGCGATCGACAATTGTGTATGTCATACGTCATCATAAAATTATCCTTCCTGAGCCTAAACACCTTACTAAAAAAAAGTACATCCAAAAATAATGCCATGAAATCCATGCGCCCATTCATTCCTCAATTACGTTATCATCATCCACATTGTCACCCTTATGCGTTTTCAAGTGCTGGTTCAAATTATCCTGCCGCAGGAACTTTTTGTGGCACATGGGACAATCGTAGGGTTTTTCAAATGTGTGGAGCGAACGAAAGTGTCGCTTTAAATGCTCCTGCCGTTTAAATCGGCGCAGACAATAGTTACACAAATAAACCTTCAGCGCATCCGCTAAATCAGCTTCTTTGTTCTCCTTACGACCGCGAGTTCGGTTTTTTTGGTTAATAACGTTAGTGGGGAAAATTTGGGTATCGGGAGGGAGGTCTAACAGCTTCAAGTCAACCTCCACTTCAACCCCCTTTGAAATCATCGTTGCTACTGGCTTACCATTTGCAGTGGGTGCCACTGAAAAGCCATCTATCATAGTAACAGTTACACCGTTAGACACGCTCGGTGGTACAGTCTTCTTGCGATTAATGAGTTTAGCACCCAAAATCCGCTTGCCGGCGGCAAAAGCACCTTCGGGCTGAGGGATGGCATCTTCGTAACTTTCACCCAGTATCACCAGCGCTGCCGCCAGGGCCGAAGTCGGTCCCAGACCGTACGTGATTTGTGATTGTTGCCCCATCAGCAGTCCCAGAGCATTGGTGATAGCTTCGTGAAGCGACTGCAGCTCACTCATATCACCACCACTACCTTCATCGTTTTTACGTGACTTTTGCGGCTTGCCCTTGCGTTTGAGAACATTTTCGAAGAGTGCCCCATAGTCTGGTGCCTCACTCGATTCGCCCTCTGTGACCATTGGTTCGTCTTCTTCATCGATCACTTCTTCCAGCGGCGCTCCTTCTTTAGTGGCAACATTCAGTGCTTTGAATCTCGTGAATATACTGCGTTTCGGTTTTTTCACTTTGGAATCATCAACATTGGGAATATCAATCATAGCAAGGTCATCATCAGATGGTTGAGGTTGCGCTGGGGGCGGCGCCTTGTTGAATATATTGCGTATCAGATGCCGTTGCTGATTTAATTGCTCCGGCGGTATGACCTGGGGGTTATAAAACTCATCAGACAGCTGCTGTTGATTACGTTCGCCCATGAATGGAATGATGTTCAGAAACAGAAACAGTTGGTACCTCAGCATGGGTCCGCCATTGACACTGCGTACCAGCTTTCCCAGGTCTAACAGCGGTCTGGCAAAGTATTCGTTGGTCAGACCGGCAAGCAGACCGGTTTCAATTGAGTTGCGACTGAAGTATTGTTGTGCCAGGAAGAACAGCGGCTGCGCCGAATGCATTGAGCTAAGCGATGGCGTATGTGAAGTGGTCGTGGTCAAGGGGCTAAGTTCATGATGTAGAGCCAGCAGCGGATCGTCCAAATGACTGATGTCGCTATTATTGTCGGGTGATCGCGCTGACACCATAAGAGGCTGTGGGGACTCGGTGGTGTTATTTTGAAACTTCCGGAACAAGCTGCGATGGCCATGATCTTCTAGTTGGATTTGAGGAGGCATGTTATAGTCAAACTGAGGATTGAAGAGTTCATTCGCAGATACCTGTGACTCTTGAAAATCTCCAGGTAACGGTGGTCCCTGTAGGGGTGGCGGTGGTGCTTCCGGAGCCATAGGTTGCGTCCATCCTGGTGGAAGCAGAGCGATATCTGAAACCATTGTCGGATCAATATCAAACTGTACTGACTGGTCCAAATCCATAGGGTTGGATAATGGGGGATCGGCGTTATAGGCCCCGGGGATAGCTGCGGTCCATGCTAGGTTGTCATCCATGACGACATCGACGTCGCCGGTACCCTGAGGACCCACAAGCCACCCCAAATCGTCATCTTGATTCAGAGCCATCCTGCCGACCTGCCGGGCTATGGTTTTGAAGCAGAAGTATGTATATACAGATTGTATGACCGAGACGTCCGCGCTAGAGTTTTTTTGGTTGTGAGCGTGGGACTGCGATTACTACTGACGAGTAGGGGCAGTACAAGAATCTCATACGGGGAAATAATGGTCGACAATGCGTGGTAGCAGGACCACAAATGGACGGGTAAATTTAGGAAGTTCAAACAGAAAGATACAGGAAATAATAAGACACGAATACGCTGACGTAACCGAATCGGTAATAACGATGACCTGAGGAGTTTTGATATCGCAAGAAGTAGTCCCAACTTATCTGCAGTACTGGGATCATTGTCAAGCGCTTTTGTTCCCGACGGATGTTGGCTTAACTTGCCGACGGTGGACCACAATCAGCAAGCAACCACCACCTTAAAAGCTTAGACAATTTTTTTTCTTTTTGGTGGAGTAGAGCTTACTTAAGTTGTAGGTTGGATCACGTGACTGATGAATATAAAGCATTGAAGTTTCCAGCAAGTGTGGGCCCGTCTTTTTATTGGTTGCGCCAGCTTAGTGTCAGATCAGTCTGACGGCGCAAAAAGTATCGAATGATCGACACCATCATCAATTACCTACTTTTGTTCCAATATTCTCGTCTCGTCAAGAACAGGGTGGTTTTTTTTTTGCTTATTGTAATCATTTAATGTACTTTAAATAGCTCGAAATCTATTTCGGGCTGTGTTGAAGATTGCATGACGTTTGATGCGATCAGGCACTCGTAAGATAAAAGTCTCTCATTGGTATTATATTACAGAGGAGGCCGGCTCACATAATAATGGCTTCCTTTTCAACGTTGGCCGAGATAGACTTGTGAGGCAACACCTTGGCGCCATTCACGTAGACTTCGTTCTTAACCTCGACGTCTTCACCCAAGACGGTGCACCCTTCGGTACGGGCCCACTTCCCGATTCTCGAGTTCCACCCGACAATGGTGTCCTTAACAAGGGCGTGGTCCTTGACTTCGGAGTTGTCAAGCAACACCGACCCGACGATACGGGCACCTTCACCGACCTTGACGTTGGGGCCGATGGTGACGTTAGGGCCGATCAATGCGGTGGGGTGAATGGTGGCGGTGGGGTCAATCAACACGTTACCATCGGGGTGAATGAAGTCGCCCTTAGCCAACTTTTCGGGGGTCTTCTTCAGCACCGAGTTAAGGTACAACGCGGTACCAGCCAAGAAGTCCTTGGGTTGACCGACATCCATCCAGTAGCCTTCCAAGTCAAAGGAGTACAATTGCTTCTTTTCAACAAGCTTGGGGAAAGTTTCCTTTTCGATGGAGGTGGGCTTCATGGGGATCAAGTCGATGACTTCGGGGTTCAAAATGTAGAGACCGGCGTTAATCCGGTTACCGACAAATTCGACGGGCTTTTCGACGAACCGGTCGATCAAGTTGGGAGTGTCTCTGTCGTGAACAATGACCCCGTATTTCGAGGGTTCATCGACCTTAGTGGCGATGATAGTACCCATGGCACCGTGTTCCTTGTGGAACTTGGCCAATTCTTCGAAAGGGTAGTCACAAATGACATCCGAGTTAAGCACGAAGAAGGGCGAGTTGTCCTTCTTCAACACCTTTTCGGCCAACTTCAACGGACCGGCGGTGCCCAACGGTTCTTCTTCGACGGAAAAGGTGATGTTGACACCGTATTCCTTACCGTACTGGGTAAGCGCCAGCACCATGACTTCGGGACGGTAGTTGACCGCCAACACGATGTCGGTGACGCCGGCCTTAGCGAGGGCTTCAATTTGATGCAAAATCATCGGCCGGTTACCAAATTCGACCAAAGGCTTGGGGGCGGAGAGAGTGAGGGGTCTCAACCGGGTACCATACCCACCAACAAGAATCAAACCCTTCATTTTGCTATATGTAATTTACCAGGAGAACCGTGGTCAAAGAGGAAAGTCAATTTTGCGGACGCCGTCGAATATTTATAGCGACGCGCCCATGAACTGCAGGTAAAATCGATGTGTTGGCCAAACGTGCGACACGGTCGCGTGGCTGCGTTAACAGACGGCGTTCAAGGGGAACGTGGTCTATTGTTTCGATAACGAACACTCGACTTAAGGTTTCGAGCAGAGAACATAGCAGACACGGTTAATGGTGGTGGTGACGAAGTAGGCGGATGGCACCGTGGTTCGTAGCCCCTAGGAGGCGATGGGGCGCGGGTCGCTTAACCATTTGCTGGCACCTACTCCTTAAACCAAGACGAGAACCTAAGACACATAACTTTACACACGTGTTCACAGCGTTTAGCTCTGGTTAATCCCAATGGCACCCTTGGATTGTTGAGTCTTTGATGCTGCGTGTACGGCATCGTCGACGCATCCATGAACTGAGCCACGCGACTGGCCCGGTAAGGGGGGCATTTAACGAAAGTTTGGCAGAGGACACATCACTGATTAAAGTAACCAAATGCAAATCCAAGTTAATTTTGCGAGACAGTTTACGGACTGTTTGTTTTAGAAAAGCAAAAAAAAGGCGGGGGTAAGCATCTGTCAAGATATTTATAGCTTCGGAAAGTACAGTTTTTTTTTTCAAAGAGGGGATAGGAAACCGGACGACGACGCATGGTGATGATGGATGGGGCGTGTTAGGTGCTGCAAAAGACAAATGGTGATGGCGATGGTGATGAACTCCGATGAAGCAGGGGAAATTGTGCCAAGGTAATATAGTGAAGTTGACGTGGAGGTGTTGGCACCAATTGTCGATGGTGCAAGAGTACCCCCCCCCCCCCCTAGCTAATGTAACATGGTAGCGCCATGGGGTCGCACCGGAGCTAGATGGTCCGTAATTTCATCTATATAGCGTAGACAAATTCCTTCGATGTCAACGGCTGAGAACAGATTGCTGCACAGGTGTATGTCTCGGAATAATGCCGGCGCCGGCAATTTCGCTGCGCGATTAACCCGGTGGTGACGACTGCGCCTCCGATGACATTTTCGTGGCGCTTGATCCGGTGTAAGTAAGCAAATCATCGTTGATCATGTGTCGTCTGAGGGTCGGGCATTTTTGTCAGTGGCCCACCGTAGTACCCCTCCTCTTTATGTGGCTAATAGTTGCGCACAATCTATGATTGCTAACCTGAGGATGATTCACAGTGCCACAACGGTAGTATTTGCAGGCTAGTGTCAATGGCGGAGAACATAGCAATTTTTCACCGTTTTGTCGATCGGGAATACCGCAAAACCGAATAATGGCCGTTTAATTCCTCCTTTCTCCCTCCGTGATCTCCACCCATCAATGTTCACAAAACTACCGTTGATATCGGGTCAATCACTACCTATCTCTTCATCAATCGTCTCTCCTCCTAAATCCGTGACACACGCTATACGTGGTCTTCCTATTGGTCACTGGCTCGGGGCTGTATGGTCTCGGCACCGCCAGCCGTCACACCGTGCGCACTTAATTTCGCTTGCCCCCAGCCACTTTTGACCTTTAGTTCATCCCCAATAACTCACCATGGCGATTGTCAAACGGGGTGTACGTAACAAAGCCAGAACCCAGCAGGCCCCTCCGGCCAAGCTGGGGATCAAGAAAGCTGAGTTTGATCTTCATAAGAAGAAAGAAGTGGGGGTATCTGATCTTACCTTGTTATCGCAGATTACCGACGAAGCCATCAACGACAACTTGTATAAGCGGTTTATGAATGGTACCATTTACACTTATATCGGTCATGTGCTTATCTCGGTAAATCCGTTTGAAGATTTGGGAATCTACACCGACGAAGTGTTGCAGTCATATAAAGGGCGCAACCGTTTGGAAGTACCTCCACATGTGTTTGCCATTGCCGAACTGATGTTTTATCAACTCAAAAGTTATGGCGACAACCAATGTGTCATCATTTCGGGTGAACTGGGGGCAGGCAAGACGGAAGCAGCCAAGCGGATCATGCAATACATTGCCAACGTGCTGGTGGATAATGCCACTGCCGACATTTCCAAGATCAAGGATATGGTGCTTGCTACCAACCCGCTTTTGGAATCATTTGGTTGTGCTAAAACCCTCCGGAATAACAACTCGCTGCGGCACGGGAAGTACTTAGAGATTCGGTTCAACGATCGGCTGCAACCCGTGTCTGCTCATATCACCAATTACTTGCTTGAAAAGCAAAGAGTGGTGGGGCAAATTACCAATGAGCGTAATTTCCACATCTTCTACCAATTCACCAAGGCCTGCCCGCCGGAATACCAGCAACTGTTTGGAATTCAAGGCCCAGAAACTTATGTTTATACGCTGGGAGCTCAATGTGTAAATGTCGACGGGATTGATGATAGACATGACTTTGCCGACACCATAAAGGCGATGGAAATCATTGGTTTGTCGAAAGATGAACGGGATCAGATTTTCCGCATGCTCGCTGCTGTATTGTGGGTCGGTAATATTCTGTTTGTCGAAAATGAAGAAGGTAACGCTAAAGTCCGCGATGAGCTGGTGACAAACTTTGTCGCTTATCTTTTACAAGTGGATGCTACTATCCTCATCAAGCTGATCACTGAAAGAATCATGCAAGTGCAAATGGGTATGAAGCGTGGTCTGACCTACCACGTACCTTTGAACATTGTCCAAGCTACTGCAGTTAGGGATGCACTTGCTAAAGGCATCTACAACAACTTATTCGACTGGATCGTCGAGCGTGTAAACGTGTCGCTTCAAGGAACTTCGGGCGATTTCGCTAAACTGATTGGGATTTTGGATATCTATGGGTTCGAAATCTTCGACCAGAACTCGTTTGAACAAATCTGTATTAACTATGTCAACGAAAAGTTGCAGCAAATTTTCATCCTGTTGACGTTGAAGGCTGAGCAAGATGAATATGTCCAAGAGCAGATCCAGTGGACACCGATCGACTACTTTAACAATAAAGTGGTGTGCGATTTGATCGAAGCGGTACGCCCCCCTGGTTTATTTGCTGCCCTTAACGATTCGATTAAGCAAGCTCACGCCGACTCCGATGCGGCTGACCAGGTGTTTGCACAGCGGTTACTGATGGTGGGGGCGCAAAACCCCCATTTTGAAGACCGTAGAGGCAAATTCATCATCAAGCATTACGCTGGTGATGTCACTTACGATGTCCACGGTATCACGGAAAAGAATAAGGATGCGATGTTGCGTGATTTGCTTGAACTTTTGCTGACCTCGCAAAATCAGTTTGTTACGCAAACCTTATTCCCCCCACAACTTTTACAAGCAGTGCTGGATCTGAAGAAGCTGCCTCCCACCGCCCTGGACAAAATCAAGAAGAGTGCCAACGCTCTCGTCGATACTCTCCTGAAGTGCCAACCACTGTATATTCGGACAATCAAGCCAAATCAAACTAAACGGCCTAAGGAGTATGATAATGCTCAAGTGCTTCATCAGATCAAGTATTTGGGGCTTAAGGAGAACGTCCGCATTCGTCGTGCTGGTTTTGCTTATCGTACAACTTTTGACAAGTTTGTCCAGCGGTTTTACCTTCTTTCTCCCGCTACTGGTTACGCTGGTGATTACATTTGGCAAGGGGATGATATCACGGCAGTGAAGGAGATTCTTCGGCTGTGTAAGGTGCCTCAGCTGGAATACCAGTTGGGTACCACGAAGGTGTTCATCAAGACTCCCGAAACTCTCTTTGGACTCGAAGATATGAGAGACAAGTACTGGCACAATATGGCTGCCCGTATTCAACGTGCTTGGAGACGCTACATCCAAAGAAAGACCAACGCTGCTATCACCATTCAGCGCGCGTGGCGCAATCGTACCCATGGTAACACCGAGGAACAATTCCGTGATTGGGGTACTAAGTTGTTAGCCGGACGAAAAGAACGTCGCCGGTTCTCAATGCTTGGATCAAGACTGTATCAGGGTGATTACCTTAATTGTAATGACAATAAGGGTTATGGTCAGTTTGTGGTGCTGCAAACGGGTATTAAAGAGCCGGTGATCTTTCTGTGTTCAGGCGAGCTTTTGGCGCTGAAGTTTGGCCGTTCGCTGAAGCGGGTGAAACGGGTATTTGTACTCACCAAGCTGCAATTTAACGTGATCCTGGCCGCTCCAGTCGAAGGGAGACTTAAGCTCCAACGTGAGTTTGTGTTGCCAGTAAGTTCGATTGCCTACGTCGCGTTATCATGTTACCAAGATGATTGGATGGCCATTTCTACGCGCAGTTTCACTCATCAACTGCCTGATGTGTTCATCAACACTCCTTTCAAGACTGAGCTCATGGCCCAGTTGAAGAAGTTAAACTCGCTGATCGATATCAAGATCGGTCCCACGGTGCAGTACCAAAAGAAGGCCGGTAAATACCAAACGGTGAAGTTTGCCATTGGTAGTGGTCCTGAGATCCCCGCCAACGGTGACTATTATAAGCTGGGTCAAGTGCGGGTGACCCAGGGGCTTCCGCCGAATCTGGTGAACCCCAAGCGACCTCGGGGTAAGCTGACGGCAGTTGATTATCTGAAATACTATAATCGCTTCCCCAACCGTCCAGCACAATCGTCGTATCAACCGCAACCCCAAGCGCAACCGTCGTATCAACCGCAGCCTCTGCTGGCGGTCCATGCCCCTCAACAAACCCTTGACCCGGGTCCGGCTCTGGTAGCTCTGACTCTGCTGCCGTACCCGCAGCACCTGGCTATCCCCCACCCTCTGGATATGCCTCATGCCACTCCAGCGCACCAGGTGCGTAAACCCCCACCTACAGCACCGACGTTGGGCGTTGGTGCCGGCGCCCTGGCAGCAGCAGCAGCACTGGCGTTGAGCCATCACCAACAATTGCTGCCGACGCTGCCGAGACTGCCAACGCTGCCGAGACTGCCTCCTGGTCGTCCGGTGAAAAAGAAGGCTGCCCCCGCGCCACCGGCCAAGAAGAAGGCGCCTCCGGCTCCACCAGCATCGTTGCAATCGCCCCCGGCCCCTCCCAAGCCCAAGCACCCAGTGTACGTGGCGCTTTACGATTATGATGGTCTGGTTTCAGGGTCACTTCCACTCGTGAAGGATACCTCGTACTATGTGACCACTCTTAATGGTCCGTGGGCGCTCACCAAGCCGCTTGACGAGCTGAGGGAAGGTTGGGCTCCACTCAACTATTTGCAAGAATCCTCCGGTGATGTGTCGGCAGCCCCGGCGCCGGCAATGCTGCCGGTACTGCAAGCGACACAGCAAACCCAACCGACAATGGCCAGCGATGCCACCACGCAGGCTAGCAGCCTTTCCAATGGGTTGGCCGACGCCCTCAAACTGAAAAAGCAAGAAGAAACCACTTTGGCCCTGTCTTTAGCTGACGCTTTGAAGCGCCGTCAAGGCGCCACAGGCGAGAGTGATGAAGAAGATGACGATGACGATGACTGGTAGATAAAATTGAATAAACGTTCAGGATTAATCGTGGGAATTAGATGAATCGGTTACGAGTAAACGTATCAGGTTGCCACTATTACATGACTGTGGTTGAGGATGTAAAAACGCAATTGATAGCCTTACTACCATGGCAATGACCATTGATCAATTTCCAAAGCCATTGGTGATCATTTCAATGTAATCATGCAAAATTTTCGTTCAACACTATATAACCCATTTGGGACAAAAGCACTCTTCACAAACAGGAGTTGCGACACAAACTCCTCCCCCACACTTCGTTTCTTCTTCGACGACAGTCATTGGTATTTGTGAGAGTCACCTCGCTACATGTAGATGACGATTGAACCCTATATTCACATGTGTTCTCACAACACACACTGCTGCGTTAACTTTAAATTATTCCGTTCGCCCCCGTGGGTTGTTCACTCTTGTGAGATCAATAATCTGTCATAACTAAGGTCGCTCGAGTCAACTATCCGCCTACAATTCGATAAATCTTGTGTTATATGTCAGATCGTTCCCCACGACACTTTCGCCTAGGGCTAACCCTCTTGTGGAGGCAGTTGCCTCGTATATCGTTCGTAGTCCTCCCATCCCGCTTTCGGTTGGGTTACCGCGCGCAGGCAGTCACCGTCGCGCTACCAAGTCGCGCACGCAGTGTCTAACATCCCCACTCTCAGCGATCTCGACCTCGCTAAGCTTTGCATTCCCTGAGCAACCCTCACCCACCCTTAATCACGGCATTTTGTTGTACTCATGGACGAGGACGGGGGACAACGAGCCCACCCGAAAAAGCGCACCAAGATCCTGAGGGCGTGCGACGTTTGCCGTCGGAAAAAGGTGCGCTGCGACGCCGTCTACCTGGTGGCAGAATCCAGAGTGACCCAGATATGTGAAAACTGTCGAAAACACGGAGAAGAATGTACCTTTTCTCGTATCCCCATGAAGCGGGGACCGACCAAGGGGTTCGTTCGCGACAAGCTCGACCGAGAGATGCTGGTGCCCACGCAGACCCTGACGCCCCTGTCGACTCTACCGAACATTGCCCCGCCTCCGGCGCCTCTAATACCACAAGGACCTCAGCTTCTGCAAAACGTGCCAATTAAGCTTCCGCCGCTCTTTCCGTCAATAAAATCCGAGGCGCCACAGCTCCCATTGGATCGCAACACAAGCCCTCCCATTCTGGGACCGTTTTGGAAAGTCCCTTACGAAATGCCTACACCTCAAGCTCCGGTACTTCGCCGGAAACTGCTGGTGGAATCATTACTGAGTACCCTGACCCTGGGGGTGCCTCGAATTCCTGTGCCACTGGACAGCGCCCTTTACCTGGACTCTGACGACGACTTTTATAGTGTACGTCTGCGAGGTCCTCTTCTGGGACTGAATCTGCCCCGTAATTCGGTACTGCTGTTGCTGCTGCTCAATGGACGCATCAAAAAGGTGACGCTTTCGTCGCAACTGCCCCAAATAGCCACCACTCCAACGGTTGGGGCGGCTATACCTCCTGAACCACTTGAACAAAACATTCGCACATACTACCATCAAATCCATGCGGATTTCCCCATCTTAACCAACGATACCGGTGCTATCCCTCGCTTTCTCGAGTCCATCTCGGTTGACGATGAACGCAGTGTTAAAATTGCCCAGCTTTTCGCTCAGGCACTTGCAAACCTTATCCATTACCGCCAAGCTCACGTTTCCGATCACGTCGCGGTGCTTTCTCGTCTTGCTGATATGCCATGTCTCGGACTCCCCCAACCGGTGCTTATTCTCTTTACAGCTACATTTGTTCTCACCAACTATGCTCTTTTGCTCGCAGGTGAGAATTATTCCATTGGAATTGGGATGAGTGTCCTGGTATTTCATGATCTACGTACTCTTGAAGGGTTTGCTGGTCTTATGGCGTCAGGTAAGCAGCCAGTGGCGGATACTCCTGAGGTTATGCTTCCAAAGCTTGCATACCTCACATCGGTACTTGATACTGCCTATGCTTTAGGACTGGGTAAGCAGCGTACAGCTGAACTGCTATCATTGATGGGGTTTATGGATGCTCACCTTCAATGGTTGGTGCCACCTCAATGGATGGGGAAACTACGACAATTGTGGACTCTGTTATCCCAAGCAGCTGATGCTCGCACTCGTATGTTGATCGAACCACCTGCTTCGGTAAAACTTCCACCGTTGGAATCGTCGGATGACTTGTTTTTGGCCCTTGTTGCCAATAAAATTGAGGTATATCGATACATTTATGAGATGTGCCAGTGGTTGGATCAGCCTACTCCTTCGAATGATGAAGAACTTCGAGAGACGTTAAGTGATTACGCGGCGAAACTCTTGAGATTATTGAAAAAGTTGGTGCTGCTGCTCGTGGCACTTGTGGCATCCTTGGCCACTGTGTATAAATATCTGATTGCTCCGTGGATCCTGCTTGCCGTGGGTCAGCTGTTTCGCATGATAAAGTTCGTCAAAGTGGTGGTAGACGGCCTTGCGTTTGCTCTTCCGGCATTGAGTCCTGAGCTCGTTCAAAGGATGATGAAGATTCACACAGATTTATCGCAAGCGTACATCCAGTTGACACTGAACTATATGGGGTTGCTGCTAGGACCCGCTGCCATCGAGAAATTGAAAGCAACGGTAAATGGCTATGATCTTCAGTTTGTGGTGCCGGTGCAACCACCGTCGCCAAAACCAATGACGGGTGCTCAAGTCATGGCCAGCTGGCGAGGTCATTGGAAACCCCAAGTCATGCAATGTATCACTGATGAAATTGCAAATGGATGGTGCTGATATGACGCTTTGATAGTGTTCACATTGCAGCCAAGCTTTGACAAACGGCGAATTCTTTTCGAATTAACACTAGACACTTAATATACTCGAACAAACTAATTACAAGCGGCTCCGCAGGGATAATTAAAAGGATCGTTATTTCGTTATTTATCGATATCTTGACCAACCTCACATCTTGAACTAGACTTAACTCAACTGAAGACAAACGTCCCATTCCTTGACCAAATCCATAAACCCTAAGGATTCAGTATCACGGCGTCTCCAAATCTCCCTTAAAACTTGTTTACCACGCCAATAGTTGGCCTGGGAAGAATATAGACTTGACTGAATAAGTCGTTCGACACGGGAAATAAGCTGAACATCAAGGGCGTCAGATCCACATACAAGAGGAATCCAAAATACCGGCGTGATCATTCGAGACTCGCCAAGCTGTTCGAGTTGTTCGAGATAAGCCACCAGTTGACTGATCTCATCTTGATACAGCTCAATGGGAGCTTCTTTGATCAATTTGAGGTAATATACCACCATTGCTTTATGGAACAGGAGAGCGTATAAGTTGAGCTGGCGATGGAATTCATTACTGAAGTCGATATTCCATTCATGATGCCAGTTGATCAACCGGTCGTAAGTCTCGGCACAAAGTCGAGGAAAGTTTCGGGGAAACACTCGCTGTCTTCGGAATATATTCTTGTGATTTGTGAGATGAATGATTTCAAGAAACAAGTCAAGTAAGTCTTTCGGTAATCCATACATTAGATACACCAGCTGAAAGTCAACGTCAGCACTGATCCGACTCCGAGATGGCGTGTACCGAATCTTTGCGGTATCTGGCTTCGAAGTGGGAATGGACGGGGCATGCTGAAGCTCGTATTTATCGAAGGAGACGCTAAATCGCATTGGCATACGTTCTGCCATCGTTTTAGACGTAACTTCCAGATCGCTTTTGTCCAGCTCCAAATCATACTCTGTGACTAAATCGCGAAAATTCCCAGTATCCAGCACCTCATAGTTGAAAGTATTAACATGTTGAGTCAGTTGGTAAAACGTATGGACGATGTGAAACCACAGTAATACGAATCGAGCCAAATTCAGAAGCTTGGTGTGCGTAAACTTGTTGCGAACAATATGGTCGCCAATGGCAAAGAGTACTTCGTAATTCTCGTAGACGCTGAAGCAGGTGTCAGCCTCAATTTGCATAAGAATAGCCAACAAAAGAAGCACCTCGTATTCTTGGGGATCTGAGACAAATTTGAGTTGACTGAAGGTATCGTACTCGTCCAAGTGAACATTAAGCATCAGAATGGCGAGTTTTCGCATTTGTACCAGAAGAGCGAGGTATTCATCACACACATACTCGTATTTGGCGTGGTTGTGCTTAAGATTTGCCCGACCAAATGCCGTTAGGGCGACAGTTAAGGCAACTATAATATGCCTGACATTATTGATAAGCTTGGCGCTGTCTTCCTCCGTATCCACCACCTTTACTGGCCATTCATTTCGTTGCATAAGCCAACGGCACCATAGCAGCTCAAGCAATGGGGCAACAAGCTTATCAAAATAGCTGTCACATTCGAGATCAACTCGAGAAAAGAAAAATAAACGTTTTTGACGGACGCCTCCCATTAATTCAAGCATAAGTGGCGTTAATGCCACGCCTTCCGTCAATTCACGTACCAAAATAGATACACACCCAGCATAATCAACTTCCCACTCGTCCAGATCGACATTAGGGAAAAATTTGGGGTATAAAATATGAAGCATATTTTGCTCGTTAAACCGGTACAGTGGTCCCTTAATGGCAACAATGGTAAGCTTCGCATAGTCTAAGTAGTCATAATGGACCCACGAGTTCTCAGTTTTGGAGAAAAGGTCGTCCACTGTTACCTGTGTGATATCAAGGGTCACTGGGGGAGCACTGTTCAATGGCTCTTCTGAGTTAGGCTTATGATTGGATGGCTTTAGCGTATCGCAGTGAGTCTTATAGACTCCAAATGGGCCCACTCTTCTGCGTTTGCAACCTTCGAGGGTTTCGATAACATCGACGAGTTGTTTCATAGAATAACGCTGGTCATTGGGAAAATGCACAGTATCAACATTCCGACGCTGAAAATTGTCTAGGTTGTCTCCCCAACCTTCCAATGGAACAAGTTGATTGTCTTCAACGGTAAGAGGCGGTGCCCATCCGAGAATGATTTGGTAACCCTGGCACTCAAGGTTACGTTTGGCACATCGAAGACATTTGGGCCGGGTGAGGTCACATTTGACTTTGCGCTGGCGGCAAGTCCAGCATCCAGTGAACTCCCTTAGCTTTGGCGCCATGGAGCGGCACGTGGTTGATGGTAGATGAGATGGGTATATGGATAATGTTCTCGGTAACAACTGCCGTGACTGATCGGCGCACTAACACCCCGCGGTAGATGCTCGCTTATGATAACTTTTTTTCAACGAGTGATGACCATGCCGCGTGAACCGTAGATCTGGGGTATGTTTCTAGGGGACTGCTGGATTTTCTTGCTGAACTTACTCGATTAGAAGAGTCCCATCAGTATGTTGAATATATCTGCCTATACGAGATTAGGTGAAATTTCAGTAGGTGGTGATGTTGTTTAAGGCCCACGACTGCGCGTAATAAAAACTTATTAATTTTTGTTGGTGACTCTTTTCGATTAAGTAAAGTTTGATAATTTAACACCCGCTACTTTTGGTGCTGTGTTTCGGACCATTCTTGATTGCCAAGATGTTAGTGTTCTTAACTCAACAAATTTCATGACGCTCTCTTCGTCGAAGTTGATGCCAACCTGCGCATCTCACTTGCACTAAAAGTGCTTCAGCCGTCAATGACACAAAACCGTCAATTTAGTAATCGGACCAAGGGCAACATTTCGTGTTAAACTTTGTGTGGCATGCGGTGTTAGACCAGCCTTTAATAACCGGATGTTTTCTGTCTATTTCGATTTTGTTTTCATGGTAGTGCTTCACGTCACTTCCAAAATGCGTTGTCGTCGCCGTACCAGCTCTGATTATTGGTGATAAGCAAGTAAAAGTCTGTATACAAGCTCATCTAGAATACTTAGTAAAAAAGTCGCGGTTCACACTAATATGATGGAAATAGTAGTCAGCCATGTCATCTCAGCCCGGGCGGTCTCGGAGAGGTAGTCCGTGTAACACATGATTAAGCATAGAAACTTTCCTTCTTGCATTGTTAAGGCATACCTATACTAATTTAAAGCTGTGACGGTTCTGTATGCCTAATTACTATATAAGCAAAGGACGCGCTTTCACTTACGATCACCATATATGTCCGACATACCAATAACTATAACAAACGAAGAGATCCCTCCAGAGCCCACTGTCCTTCAGAACGAAAAGATATACCAAATCCAAGTTGGGTACAAGCTATTCCAACTCTCCGGGCTTCTGCTCTCACTGGACTCACCGTCGTATTTCACCCGATGGTTTGCATCTCATGGAGCTGATGCAACTTTGTTTTTGGATCGGGACCCAAAGTTGTTTGAATTGATCTACAACCATTTGCAGGGCTATCATGTTACCGTGCAAAATGCTTACGAAATGATGAACTTATGGCTGGACTCGTTTTACTATGGCCTCACCCGTCTCCAACGATTTTTGACCGAATGCGATATCCATTGTGTGGTGGGTAGCACCCTGTTCAAAATTCCTCGCGAATTGTTGGGCCCAGGTAACCTGCCTAACTACTTCACCTTGCAGTATGACAATCTATTACAAAACAATGTCCAAATCATCGAACAGCGGCAATTGCTTCGGCCTGCTCCCCAGGCGCCCCCGT
Organism: Diutina neorugosa; assembly: GCA_030578555.1. Classification (NCBI taxonomy): domain Eukaryota; kingdom Fungi; phylum Ascomycota; class Pichiomycetes; order Serinales; family Debaryomycetaceae; genus Diutina; species Diutina neorugosa. The sequence continues at coordinate 29,767 of JAJMSK010000082.1, forward strand.
GTGTTGCCAACCGCCTGGCTCAGCTCTTCAATGATTTGCTAGAATGCCTAAGAGGTAACTTCTTGGTGGTGACTGATGACAAGAAGCGGTTGGCGCTTCTTAAGGAATGTCGTTATTATCGGTTTCTCGAACTTGAACAACATTTGATCAAACATAAAGTCGTCAATGATCCCTTTGAACCCCGTCAACAAATTATCATTGAACTTCGTGATTTGCAACAAAAAGGTTTAGTCCACGCTGACCCCGAATCGTTAGAAGAGCATGCTATGGGGTACCAACGTCCGTTTATCCATCGAGAGCCAGTACGAACATTGCTTATGCAACTTGTGCTGGACGATAACCACGTTCAACTTGTTTTAAATCGAAAAATGCCATTTCCTACACTTTATATTGGGGACCGATTTGCAAAGAAAATGACACAAGTGTTCAAGCCGTACCTGACCAAATTTGAAATTGATGAAGCTACTGGCCGCATTGTCTTCCCTGTGTCACTCAAGATGGCCAAGTGCATCATCAACGGTATGGAGATGAGTGAGGATTGGGCTAATGAATTCATGAGACTGGCCGGAGGAGACCAGCTGAAACGCCGCAAGGTCGAAGGTGACATCATGTATGTCAACTTGACGCGGTCGTTATGGCGAGTGATTACTCGCAGACAAGACACACGACTTCACGCAGTTGCTTTGGAAGGTTGTACGAAACAGTCAAGCTTTATTCTGACTTCAATTGACTTTTTGTAATTTATAGGTAAAAACACGAAAAAGATATATTTCGTCAGCTACAGGACTCGAACCTGTGCGCTCAGAGAGCATTTGATGCCTCGAAGGAAATTCGAGTCAAACTCCTTAACCACTCGGACAAACTGACTAATTGAAAAATATTTTCTAGCAAAAGATTACCAGAATGGAAAGATTGTTGTTAAAAAATTTGCTGCGCCATTCTCTTGCATTAATAGCACTTGCAACTTGGTGCTGAGGCCAAAATATTTTTTCTCCTTCATTTTGCCATTGTATAGCCCAATATTATGGCTATAACCAAGACATTTGAGGAAGCTTTGAGTAAACCTATATACATGTTTATTGATAGACGTCGAATGCAGAACTATAGGTGAGAAAAAAAGCTGATACTCTCGATAAGGTTGACAGCTGATACAATTACTAACGTATTGTTTTCCTTTGAATCTATTTATCTTTACGGAATCGGTTATAGTCTTGCAGAAAGAGAAACCCTAAAACAACTCCCCGTTGTCTGAAGGACATCCCCTTTGTAACCACCTCTAAAAAGGCACCAGTGCCCTTATCGCGTACCGTTATATCAGCTACGCTAGATTCCGAAATGATTCTATCTCCGAGGACTTGTCGAGTCGGGCGTATAGCATAACAATCTCGAGACACGTCATTAGTATCGACCGAACCAAGATAGCTGCCGTTCACTCGAAGTTCGTAGTTAGAATTCCAAACGACGCAGGTGCCTATTAAGTGAAAAACCTGCTTTCCCATGGAATTAAGCGCCGGTACATAGACCCAAGTGTGTGATCCACGGATGAAAATCCGCAAGGTAATATGGTGATCTAGATCGAACACATCTGTGCAAATGCTGGTTTCTCCCGCAATTGTTTGAGTTCGTTCCTCAACCGTTCCTCTTAGAGTACCCTTAGAGTTATGGATTTTGAATTTGGCTGTGAGGATCGCCGGTGCAGGGTTATGCTTACGGAATGCAAATGGCAATAATGAACGACCTTGATTGTTGGAGTTGACTGAAACCATGCACCTTGACACCAGTATTCGTTTATCGGTAAACATGGGGCATTTTAAGCAGGAATATTCAAAAAGCTCACCGGTGCCGACTCGAGGGAAACTCTGAATAGAGTCGCCTCGGACCACACTAATGGGAAGTTTGTACCCATTACAGACGTTAGAATCTTTCAAGTCGGTCGTTGGTCGGTCATAGCATTGACGATCGTCTGTATTGCTGGGTATGCGATGATCGACCAGCAATAAGAAACCAAACACCAATGCTCGCTGTTCATACGACATGCGGTCACTTTCCACAGTATACCCGGGCACTACTCCTCGAGCCTGGCTCCTAATGACGGCGACATGGGGCCCCCACCGGTTGGCATTTCCTCGGAGGTCTTGGGAATAAATAGGAAATTTTAAAGTTCCAAGCTCGTCGTAGCTCACGACACCAAGATCATCGTATGTCTTCTTCTCTTTACAGTTGCGAGCTTCTTGTCGAAGTTCCATCAACTGACGGAGGCGATAGGGGTGATGATGGCCCCAATTTTCAAAGTATCCAACTTCTTGAAATACTCTTTGGCCAGTTCGATCGTTCCCTGGTATATACACGTAAACATTCACTCCCATCCCGAGAACCCTGATCACAAGTCTTTGCTTAACGTCATAGAAGTCAATGAACACCGATCGTTTGCGAGGAGCTTCTTCAGCGGGGAACTCCTTGGGCATGACGCCTTTTTTGAGGATGTATCCCAAATAAACGCCGTCAGCTCCATGCATTTCGTAGCGAGCAATGCCACCCCATTTGTTGTTGCCTGAACGCTGACCTATCTGGGAGAAGTGGACCCATCGGGCACTCAAAATCGGCGTAGAGACGATGGGATATCGAGCGATATGGCCGTAATGCACCACTCGGAGGGTTTCCTCGGGCTCACTTTCATCAGTGTACGGCGGAGGCTCATCGTAGTCTGGTAGATCATTGACATTGAGATAGGGAATGGTGTCAATCATGGCGGATTACCATGAGCCGTAAGCAAACTAATTGTACCTGACCAACTGTCAGACCATTCCCGTCACGTGATGCAGCCGCTTAGGCAAGGTAACAGGTCGGCAAATGCGGAGATAGGGCACCTGTGCAGGTTCAATTGATGCATTTAGTACTCAAGAGCAATCTCCGTTTGACAAAGTAGAGCCCCTTCAATGACTAAATGGTGATGGATTGATCCACGGCGTTCACCAACCGTTCCCAGATTTTGAGATGCCATCGTAGTAATGTTGCGTTTGTGTTAGTGGCTCGGTCATCGGCCTGGAGATAGCACGAGATCGGCTCTATATGCAAAATACATCCGGTGTAAACAGACGCAATTATAACACGCAGAGGTCATGTGGAACGTAGGAATGGAATCAAATGTATAATTACTAGAGCTACGTCTGTGTCTCTTATGAAGAAGAACTACCTGAGTTCGTTACACGCACGCTAAGAGACTAACAATATGAGCGGTTCATAGCAACCTGTCAAGGTTGCACTAGTAAAAGATGCGCACGGTGATATATATACTGATCATTTATACAGGAATACATGATATAATCACAAGTCAGAATTCAACTTTTCACTCAATTGAGCTTGTCCCACCAAGTTCTTAGGGGCGTCCAATTTGCCCAAGAATACTTCAACGAGACGAATCTTATCGGCCTTGGCAAAATCCTTGTCGGCAAATAATTCGTCGAGTTGGGCCCGAGTCTTCACTTCACGAGTCTCGGAGTCCTTAGCATTGAAAACATCCAAGAGCTGTTGGTTTTTCCACGGTTGGATGTCGTTGTAGCGAGCCTTGGGGCCATGAATAAGCCGTTCAATGGTGTAACCGTCGTTGTTGAGCACAAACATGTAGGTGTTGTTGCACTCCCACTTGCAAATTGTGGAAATTTCTTGCACGGTCAATTGAAGCGAACCATCACCGACAAACAAGATAACTCTACGAGGAGTCTTGAGTTCTGCTGACGCCATGGCTGCCCCACAGAATGAACCCACGGTATAACCGATAGACCCCCATAAGACTTGCGAAATGCCAATGGTGTTGTTGGGGAATCTTGCTTGAATGATACCAAACGCCAGAGTACCAGTTTCGGTGATAATAATATCACCTTCTTGGAACCACGAGCCGACGGTGGCCCACAAGTACTCTTGAGTGAGATCATCTTCGGGTTTGAGAGTCTCGGGTCTGAGCGTGAATGGATCCAACTTAGGCGGCTTGTACAGCTTGGGAATATACTTCGGGATGATGTCGCAAATCTTTTGCAAGAGTTCCTTCATTTGGATACCAGGGAAGGTCGCCAGGCGGATCTTAGTGTAATCAGAGTGGAACTCAATCAAGTTACGAGTGTTCATGTGATAGGAGAACAGACCCGTATTGAAGTCCAGCATAAGAGCACCAACACTGAATACAAGGTCAGCCAGTTCAACTTCTTCACGAATCGAAGGAAGCGATAACTCACCCACATAAACGCCTCCAAACCGAGGGCACAGTTCATCGATCGTCAGCTTACCCATAGGCGATGAGTAAACTGGGAACTGGGTCACTTCCACAAGCCTACGAGTCTCTTCTTGACATTGATGGCGCGAAGCGCAGGCATCAACAAGAATGATCGGCTTTTTAGCGTTCTCGACAAGCGTCATAATAGTTTCCAAGACTTCCTCTTGCGATTCGGGATCGTTGGGATTCAACTCAAGATTGATAGGAGTATTGAGAAGTTCCCCCAGCACCTTGCCATCGGCCAAGTTGGCGGGCAAACCGATGTAAACCGGTCTTTGATGCAAGTAACATTCTCTGATACAGCGATCAATCTCCCGAGGGGCGGTGGCGAGATTCAGTAACACCACCAGCGTTTGACTGATGTTTTGCAGCATTCTCTTGAACACAGTGAAGTCACCGTTTCCCAAGGTGTGATGCAACAATAACTGCTTCGCTTGGGCGGCTATCAGGGGCACACCCACCACATGAACGACACCGACGTGCTCTGCGAAAGCGCCTGCAATCCCGTTGATAGCCGAGAGTTCACCGACACCAAAGGTGGTCACGACACACCCGAGCTTTTTGATACGCAGGTAACCGTCAGCAGCATAGGCAGCGTTAAGTTCATTGGCGTTACCGGCCCACTTCATTCCTGGGACTTCATAGATCAGGTCCAAGAGCGCAAGGTTGAAGTCACCGGGAACCCCAAAGATCGTGTTGCAGTCCAATTGGTGCAAGCGTTCGAACAAATACTTTCCAAGTGTGATCTCCGACATTGTTAATTGATGGTGTCCAACACAATTGGGCACATGCCTTTATATAAATGGTTCCCTTTTGTGAAGGGATATAACTTAAGTTTTGTGCAGGGAGAGCAAGTTGTTCGATGCGCAAGAGACAGGCCCGAGATCAATCAGCAAATGAATGTAACATCACGGAACGACTAAATTCACTCAGAGTAAGACAATGAGCTGTTGCTGAGGGTTACTTTTCGTGCCCGAGTTTTCGATTAGTATTTGTGTGTACATTGTTTAGAGATGTTGAACAATCAAGGGATCGAGTGGGATCACAAACTAATCCCGGGCCGGAGAACATCAAAGCGAAATAATCGTTTGCGACTTTGGAAGTCCGGAGTTTTACGACCGTAGTAGTTTTTCCGAAGAAGCCGTAACGGAGTTGCTTATCCGTTGAACCATACATGCGTACATAAAAATTAACGTCAGATTAGCGAAAATTGTTAATGGACGGGAGTGTTGTGGAGGCTCAAACAATCCCATGGAACCTATTGGCAGGCGGTTAGTCTAGTTCTGGCTCTAAACACTTTTGTGCTTACCATGATGATGTGACGTTACATCCTAAACGTGGCAAGGATAGCGCCAGTTTTATATGGGACGATAATCAGCCTTATCAATAAATCCATGCCACTCACTCTGCAAGCGTTTACGGTGGTTAGCGCTGCGAGTGTGGCAGTGCCCGGTGTCAAAATAAGCGACCAGGGGTTATCAAGTGATGTTAAACTGTACAAGAAAAATGACACTAGGTGATCAATCTAGATGGTCAATTAAAGTTGTAGGTAATAATTGCGGTAGTTAAGGATTGTCAAATTGTGGTTGTAATTGGAGGAATGTCTCGGACGATAGTGGGTGATCTTGATATTATTGCAAATTTAACATGATTTTACATTTAGCCGTTGACGACCGTTGACGACCATATAAGACAATAACATAAACGCCGTATCTACCGTTTTGAATCATAAGACACTAAGACCAAAAATCGCCAGCTAACAGATTGCGTGGTGTGACCGTTAATTTATGATAAATTTTATGGTTGCTCTCACGAGGAGCCAATCGCGCGCAGGCAAATAAGGGACGCTGTCTACAAAGAGCCTACTCATCCCATCGACACCATTCAATCGTAGCAAGCCAATAAACTCTAGGACCAACCAAATAAGCTGGATAAGGAAAATTTCTCACAGGATTAATCTCTCGTTGCACTTCGTCCTACCCCCTATTTTTTTTTTCCATGATTAGTGCGCGCGCGCTCCTTTCCGACAACAACATCACCTGGATATCACCTGACTATGCCAAAGCGGGACATTGACGACCAAGTCCACCAGCACGCCAAAAAACTCAAGCGCGATAAAAAGGATGAGAACCTAGCCATCGACCTGGAATTGTTGCAGCAACAGTCCTCGTACCACCAGCACAAGGATGACTTGCGTGACCTGCCCACCGAGGACCTGGCGGTGGCAGCGGCCGTGGCAGCGGTGAACGCCGACCCTCACCATCACCTGGCTCAACAGATGCAACAGTTACAATTCTACCGTCAACAGCAGCAACATCAGCAGCAACAGCAGCATTCGTTTGCCCCGACAACATTGCCGCTGAAGCCGTCTCATGGGCTGGACGAATGGCACCGCCAACGACGCGAAAACCATAAGGAGGTTGAGCGCCGCCGCCGGGAACTGATTAACCAAGGGATCAAAGAGTTAGCAGCATTGATTCCCACTAACGACACCAACAAGGCCCAGATTTTGCAAAGGGCGGTTGAATACATCAAGCGGTTGAAAGAAAATGAGAACAACAATATTGAAAAGTGGACATTGGAAAAGTTGTTGACAGAACAAGCAATGGCCGAATTGAGCGCCCTGAATGACAAGCTCAAGCTGGAGCTTGAGCGGGCTTACCGTGAAATTGAGCAATGGAAGCTGATGGCGACTAAGGACAAGAGCTAGAGAATTGCCGGCAATTGCTCGGACTTTGGATTATTGTATGTATTATGGTAGACGTGAGTCTATAACAAAACTACCCCGACACCCAGGGTAGTATCCTCTAACACCTCCTTAGTCTTAGGGTTGATCCCACCATTGACGGGCTGCTTGCGATAATTGAACAAGTAGTAGTTCAAGAGCCCATCCCCTTGACCAAACTTGCAATCCTTGATGAAGTAAGTGTTGTCTTGAACCGTCAAGCAGTTAAACACATCAACATTGTCTTTTTTCAGGGTCACAAGGGCATCACCCACCAATTGGGTAAGTCTTTGCTTATAATCACCTTGAGAATCGTCGACAGCATAGTAATAAAGATAAGCCACCCCTAACTCATTATGTTGGGCGTTACCTAACACCGTAAACGGGAGCAAGTAGTATGAGAAGAAATCGGTAATTTTACCATCAGTTTCCACAACGAACGTTTTGATGACGTTGCTGGGGCCATCATCTTTGCCCAACAACCAATGATCTAATTCTTCCTTGGTAAAGGTCTGAACAAGCTCAAACTTTTTCTGGAACCGATTCAACAAATCTCCCACTTGGTCCAAGTCTTCCTTGACCATAGGTCGCAAACCAGGAGTCACTGTGGTGTCAGGAAGCGCATAGTAAGCCTCAACCCCTTCCCGAGTTTGGTTAGCAGGCAAGTGCAGAAACCCGACGTCGTTCAACTTACCCCAATTGATGGGACGGTGAGCATAACGAGCCGTGGCCACCGGCGAAGGGAGAACGATCCCCGCAGTATATAAGGCCTGCCAGATATTCGCCTGGTTGACGCGACGAGTGATCTCTTTGATAAGCACGGGGGCTAAACGTTTCGCCCGCAACTTCTTGTGGACACAAAGGAAATTGATTTCCACCGAGGGAATGTCGGTGTCGGTAGAGTTGAGGTGAAGATGAACGGGGATAGCAGAGATGAACGCCACGAGTTTACCAGTTTCTTTCACTTTTACCCCCACATGCCAGTCTCGACGCCAGCCAGGAGGCTTGAGCCCCCACCTGAAGAATTCGTGCGAGTACTTGAACCGGAACGTAGCGTCCTGGTCCTCGACGTAGTTTTCATATAGAAGTTGATAAACTTCGTCCAACTCATCCTCATTTTCGATGTCGACCGTCAGCCATTCGAACGCGTCCAACATCGGGTACGGTTCGGCTCTGACCTCACTCACTTGTTTGATTTCAATGGGTCCTTCACTGTCGATCTTTTCGTCCAACTTGGGCACCGGTTGGGTCTTCCAGAACTTGTAGTCATCCATGGTTTTCTGTTGGCTATCATCGAGCTCTTGCCCCATCAGGAGGAGCTTCAAGATCTCCTCGATCTGTGACGGGTGGTTGGACATGTGGAAAAATGAGAAACGATCCGAGGTCTGATAATTTAACACGGTACAGTCGGTAACATAATTTTCGGGATTTCCTCACACCCATAATTCGCACTCCGGTTCGGACCGGAATTAGATATTGGGCGGACCGATTCTCAGACGAGGTCGTTTGCGAATCCAGGTTT
>JAJMSK010000083.1:0-37283 GCA_030578555.1 Diutina neorugosa
TGGTAATCTTCCACGCAATGTGTGTTGGAATTTGTGACAATTCAAGTCAAAGTATGTGCGAAATGAGGTAGCGAGAAGTGTCTCCGAGCATTCTACAATTCGTAACAAAATTTGTTACCTACCCGTGCGAAAAAGCCTTCATTTTTTACTACATTAATAATCGTCGCATTGTCAATTCGTTCGATTTCCGGTGATAATATGAAAAGTGCCGGTGCGAAATTTATATGATCGGATTTCAGGAATATTATGCAAACCACTGTAAGCATCAACTCAGTTAATTTAGACGTAAAATATATGCTACCGACTTGAAACTTTGGATAGTTTTACGGGTGTATTTTACACGACATCGCGCTACCAGCTAGGCGTAAGACAATTTCGTATAGTCGGTTGGAGCTCAAAGGGAGCTTTTATGTCACTAATTGCAGCATAATACTTCTGAGGTCCATCGACTCTTCAAAGTACGACCATATCTGAGGAGAATTCTTCTTGCATTTATTATTTCAGTCCTTCGATTTAATATCGACGTCTAAGATCGCTTGACCGTATCTTTGCTGCTCGTAAATCATTGGAAATGCTGTTATTTTTACGTTTCACTTGTTACTTTTCTTCCTTTCATATCCTTAGCAATTCCTCTCCCATGTTGACAACAAACCCCAAGAAATTTCCTTGACAATACCCATCAGGTGTTTCGCCCCCAAAGTCCTTTAAAAAATCCATCTCCACATGGATCATCCACTTCAATAATTTATAGTATTTAAATATGATCTACGTTGTAGATTAAAGTATACACGGCAGAAGCTGTTTGTATAGTGCTATCTATTCGCCTATGTTCTGGCGTTGATAGTAGATCACTTGCTGGAGCTGGTGGTAATGTTGATTTAACTCATCATGCTAAGATAAACTCCTGATAACTCTGTCGCATGCATGGTAGAATAATTCATAACTGAATCAATCTAGACGCCAACTAGGATCATAGATATAATTCTTGGTAATCTTTATGATGGAGCTAAAATTCGCTTTCATAAACGTCTAATACTTTTATTTGAAATAGTTAAGTGACTATTCTAAGTACCTGTCCAATGGTTCACCAAGGACTTTCTCAATCACCTTCACCAAGCCTTGTCTAACCTCCAATTCAACCTTTTCATCATCATCTTCAAGTAACTCAGCAATATATGGGATCATTGTGGGCAAGAATGATAACCACTGATCGCCCATTTTTTGGAAGACATTCTTCAAGATTCTAATGGTACAAATCTTTGCTCCCAGTGATGCCTCGGGACCCAAGTATCGGATCAATCCATTGATCAAAATTTCGTTGTAGTCATCGCTTGACACATTAGCAATGAACAGAGTTATAGCCTTTACCAATTGCTTCGAACCATCCGCTTCAGTGTTCTTGATTTGATCCAAAAGTGGCAGGCAGATAGCCTCGAAACGTCCTTGCTGAGCCCAATAATCATCATTATCAAACTTGAATGATGACGTTAACGAATTCAACACGATCCGATGCAATGTGCTGTTCTTTATCGAGCCATCAGCAAATTGAGCCAACAACTGAATGATCGGGTCAACAAGGTACGAAAAGTACAGAGTGATAATACCACGTAATTCATCCTGCAATTTAATGAAAAACCGGAGGAAAACTTGGTATCTATAAGCCAACTCAAGGCTTGGCGTGGCATCCTCCCCATCGACCATCCAACGCACAAGTTTCACGAATGAAGGTCTGAAAGTCTTGTCGTTCAATTTCATAATAAATTGGATGACGGTCGAAAATACTGTGTTCTCCAAGCGTTGCACGGTGTTTTGGGGGAATACTGATTCCTCCAAGCCCCCAAATTCAAAGGCATTGATAACCCACTTGAAGAAAATTCCAGCATTGCGAATAGATTGTTTCTTGTCGGCCTTCTGAACAGCGTCATCCATGAACGCCAAGTAAAGTCCGAAAGCAGCAGCGTTTTTCGATTTGACCACTGCAGGCCAGATTGTACAAAGCAGCTTGAGTACATCGGGGGGGTCAATATGACTCAAAACATTGTGAAGCATTTGCTTACGAATTTCGCTGTCCACCGGGTGGGCTCTAATAATGGCGGAAAGAATGGGTGAAAGTGACAGGACCATAAACTTGGGGATGTGCTTCACCATGGTCAGGAATAACATGAGTATGGCAGTGAGCACCAACACTTGATCGTCTTCATCTTCGGACTCAATGATTGACTCGGCCATTTGAATAGCTGGAGGTACAATTTTCGGGAAAAACCTAATGCATCCAACGCCCAACACGGTGATAATGGTACCAATTGCATTACACAGAGCAATGACAACCTCAGGGTAAGTTGCATTTGTCAAGTTAGGAGTTAATAGATCCATTGCATCCAACAATTGCCTGTTTTCCGAGATCGTCACCAGTTGAACGATGGTAGCAAATGCATCAATGTATGATTGTTGCAAATCCACAGGCATATCGGACGAAAAGCCTTTGGAAAGAACAGGGAGAAGTTGGCTAGCCAGTGCCAGGGCCTGCAAATCTTCTTTAGTCGTCAGTTGTTCGAATCGTTTACCCAACAAGTGAGCATAGTTAGTAGCCAACGAGATAGCCACTTCGTCGCCTTGAATCTGCGACGGTTCCAACAGTACAATCACTGAACTGACAAATTGAACAAGAGGCAAAAGGTCCAAAATATTTGTCAACAAGAGATAAGCGTACTTAAGGATGTCCTTGTTGGGAGTGACAGTTGTAAAAGTATCAATCGTTGTCAAGCACCAACTGGTGATAGCATTCACTTGGTCAAGAGAACTTTGGCCATTGGAGCCCTCAGCAACAGCAATATTAAGACGAAGCTTGAGGTCCTCAGTATCGAGTTCAGTAAAGAATTGAAGCAACTTAGTCTTAAGATCAACAAGACTTTCGGTGCTCATCAGAGCAATGGAAACACCAAATGCCAGTCTGTTGGCAAGAGATAAATATTCGTCACTTCCCGAAGCAATTTGCTCATTTGGAATCAAATTCCATAACTCTAAGACACCATTCAAACCTAACAATTGCTCGTCGGCAGAGAACAGTTGCAAGAACTCATTTGCGAAATTCAAGAACAGCAGACCTGACAGTTTGATCTGCAGTTGGCCAACCAAGAATAACATCAATGGTAAAGCAGTTTTCAAACCAAGGGTGTGACTCAAATTCACAAAGAGTGACACACGGCGGTGGTGAGGAATATGATGGAAAGTGGCAACAAACAGAGTAAGCAAAAACTCAATTTCCAGAGACACCAGAGATGGTGACAGTTCAATCAATGGAGGGACGACGGTGGAAATAGTGTGCAAAAGAGTCAGCTGCGAAAATTCATCATCTTGACGGACAGTTTGAGCCCCCATAAAGGTGAAAATCGGCATAATGGAGTGTAAAACCATTTCGGGGACAATGTGGGCCAACTCAGCAATCACCAAGAGCAAGCGGTTTTGTAATTGAGGCGATTCAGCATTGCGCAAACAGTTGACAATAACGTCGACCCGAATACCCAAATCCTTGATGTCTTGCCGGGAGCCCTGCAAAACAGCCAACATCGATTGAACTAAAAGTTCCTGAGGGTATAAAATGGGTAAGTTTCCATCATGACCCAAAAGATCAAGATCTGTCAAAATATCAAACAAAGGCTCCAAAAATGTTGCCGAAATTGGGATTCTGTGTGCCTTCATACCCAGGACAACTGTATCCAACACAACTGCAAGTTTTCTCAAATGTAAAGTGGCAGACAGTTGGGCATCACCGTTAGCAAGCACCGATTTTGCAAACGACAGCGACCGTCTACGTCTTTTGGCAACGGTCGGTTCGGCATCGGGCAACTCAAGATTAACCGATTGAAGGGCGTAAACCACCACGGAGGGGTTTAATCTCAATTCTTGGAGAATACCAGCAGCGTCAACATCGGTGTTTTCATCCACGGCCAAATCAACGAGTTTGGAGACAATCAGCTTTTCTTGAGATTCATCGTATACGCCGTGGTTGTAAAGCAGAACAATCCGTTTACTGACCACACGGTCCAACCCCAGTATACCGAGCGACTTGAGCATCCATGATACTTCCTCGTCGGTGACGTCGGTTGGGCCTTTTCCACCAACCATAGACCCAATGTTGACTTCGACATCATCAAAGTTGATGCCGAAAACGTTTGCGTCCTCAATGATTTTGCCCCGATGGCTATCATAGCTCGTAACATCAATGTCGAAAAAGAATCCTCGATCATCACTACCATCAAGCAGGCGAGTGTTTTGGTGTCCCATCGTTGCCCATATGTGGTTCTTAATAGGAAGTACAAATGGAAGCGACCATTGGTTCAAAATGAAAGTTTGATATAACACACCAAGCTTGGGGACCATAAACAAGTCATCGAACAACACCAGGTCCACCCGATAATGATCAAGTTCCATATCGTTGATGGAAGGCAAAATTTTCTGAGCGAGACTAGAGGCTTCAGCAGGGGGAATAATAGCTTTATTTTCAGCACTGACCTTGTAATAAATTTGATCCTCACACAATAACACGGGATCTTGAGAGCTGTTGCCAGTGATGGCGTTTTCACAAACTTTGCGAAGAAGTGCCAAAGTAGAGTGTCTCACTTTATCATTTTCTTCAATGCTGCCGGCCATCAAAATGGGAATGAGCAAGTACCACAACGAGTTAGCGCTTGCCTTCGTTGAAATAATGTTTTCAATCACAGTAAAACATCCAAGACGAATTTGCAAAGGCACAATGGGTGAAAAGCCAACGGAGATGAGAAACAGAATTGCGATCTCAAACTTCTTACCGAACACGGTCTTGATAAACTTCTGGATGCTCTTTTCGGCGACTTCCCTATGAGTAGCAGCGTGCTTGATCATAATCTTCATGAGCGATCCCAATTCCTCAGTGGCAGATGGAGCAAAGAAAGTCTCTGTTTTGAATGAGACCGACGAAAGATTGACATCTTCATCGACTGGGTCAGAAGATTGCACGGGTTGAATTACCAATTCAGTATCAGGCTTGATTGACTTGAGAGTGGTCAAAAGTTTCATTTCAGCATCCTCAAGGGTTAAATTCTGTTGCTGAAGGGCCGCAATAAACTTGGCTTCATTCGTGGATATTAAGTATTTGGCCATGGGCACGTCATCGGAATCAATAGCCTTTTGCACTGCTACCTGGAAAAAGCGGTCAGATGATTGCAAATCGATCAACTTGAGCAGCTGAAGCGAGCCAGTGGAGAGGAATAAAAACATGAGGAATCTTTGTAAGTGATATTCCTGAGCCAACAACCTCTCTATCAATTCAAAGTCCACATCGCGGAGATCGCCAAGGACTACATCGTTGAAGTCTGAAAAGTCACCGGGGTAATAATGCCATAATTGACCCAAAATAATGTAAGTTTCCTTAGCTAACTTCAGATCGGTGCTCGCCAAAATCAGGCTGGTAATACCCGCAACAATATCTGCCGAGAGAGGGACAATGGTTGATAAAATCGCCACCAACAGAAACGCCGAAAGGCGATTATCAGCTTTTTTTGACTTCAATAATTTCGACACCAATGTCAACACCATTGGTAAAAACTTGTCAGCGACAACAGAAGGGTCCTTCAGAATCAGGGCCAACACTTGAATGGTGATCAGCACGTAGAATCCCAACATCGCCAGATACATAGTGTCATTGGCCAATTGAATTTCGATTTGGCGAGTGTAGGTTCTCCACAAGTCGTAGTCTGTGTAGAATGCTCTGGAAACCGCCTGCATCAGAGGGTTCGTAAGTTGAGGTTCTTTGAACCCATTGAGCCAAGCAAATAACTCGGGCAATTGTGCTTTCGGGATCACATTCAACACTTTGAGGAAGATCGAAGTGTGATAATGAGGCAATACCAGCATAAGTAAAGCTTCAGACTCGTGGATGTTCACATAAAACCGACGAATCAACCATTCGAGGGCTTTTACCGAGGAGTTTAAGTGATAGTAAGGTCCCAATAATTCCAAAAATGCCACCAACGTTACCTTTAACTGGGCAACGACTGTCTGGTCTTCGACATCACGATCAGTTTGGATCGACTGGTCGCTAAAAATGGTAGCACCAAACTTGACAAAGCGTCTGTCGATGTCACAGAGCTCATCAAACCCTTCACGGCCCACCAGGTATAAGTAGTCGTAATCCTGGGTAGCTGCAACTTTGGGAGCGAAGATCACCGACCGCTGGTGGATACGAGACCGGGTTTTCCGGTCAAGTGCCACCGAAGCAGTCTTGTCGGAGATCGCCTTTAATTGCTGGCTTAAACTCGACATATTGCGGCTGCGATGAGTGCGATGTTTGAGATACCATTTGGTTTTACTGCGATGAGGTTCACCAGGGCTCGAAACGCGCGATATCTTTAAATGCAGTATCTAGAACTTTTATCGCGAATAATCATGAAAATCGTGTCCATAAGTTGTATATTATCCATGTATTTTTCTTTGTAAATCTGTTTCCTTAAATTCATCATCTTTTCTAGACACTGTTACAAACCAACGCTGCCATGCCAGGAGTTTCGGAGCGTGCTTCCACCTTTGATGCAATTTTGCCGCCGGTCTTTGCCAATCTGACTACGGCAGCAACCTTACCACCGTACACGTCCTTACCCAACAACTTCACCACATGCGACGCGGCATCCGAAGGGACGTAGTCTGAACCATCCAAAGGCATCATCGAAAGTTGAGTTTTGAGCTTAGTCACGACTTCATCCAAATTAGATGCGTTGACGGTGACAACGGTTGAGTCCAGGTCGGTAGAGAGCTGGTCGTAGACCGTAGTAAAGTTAGCATTGTACAACGGGGTGATAAAGTCGCCGGCCAACACTTCCAAGTCTTCGATTTGGTATTCATCGGAGTAACCATCATCGGTAACTCCGTCGTCAACTTCCTTGTAGGTGTAGATCAAAGTGTTTCCGAATGCTGCCAAAACTTCAGCGTCCTCTTGATCAAGCAGAGGTGCTGACAACGCCACGTATACCACGCCTTGTCCATTGGGACCAATTTCGGGCACGGGGACATTGAACTCAACTTCATAAGCAGGGTTATCTGATTCGACAACAATAGACACATCTTCTAATTGACAATTCGGAAGGGTGTTGGACACTTGATATTGAATAACCAATTTGGACGCTTCAGCAAACAAGTGTTTAACAGCAGTGACAACAAATTCGTTTTCTTTTTCCGTCAAGTAGATAGGAGTCGACAGAGACTTGGATAATTTGCCAAAGGCAGCAATTTCCGGAACCGCAAACAATTCGGCTTCGTATTGCTGTTGTTTGAGTGCATCGGCAGCGACACCATTGTCAGCATTAGCGCCAGGAGTCCCATCAACCGGGTTGGTTTCTTGAGTAGTTTCGACCGCCTCAAGCTTATTCATCTTTTTGGTGTATTCCAACAGTTTCAATTCTTCATCAGTCAAGACGGGAATTTCTTCGATGGGGAATTTAATGGTAAAGTCATTCATAGACAAATACAGCGACAACTTCAGTTCAAGCGCACCAAGGTCGTAGTGGCCATTAGACACCAATAACTTCTTGGCGTCGGGAGCCCGCTTCATCATACCCAAAGCAATAGCAGCCCGGTCACGTACCTCATCATCGACATCGTTGAGACAACGGGTCAACAATGTTTTGATGTTAGCGGCAATAGTACCCCCACATACAATAGCAAACTTCGAAAGCGCTACAACCGCCAGCGACCGCACCACTGAGTTTTCAAGCACCAAACGATTATAGATGTGGCGAATATAGTACGAAGGGTTGGAGGTTTGCGGGCCTTGTTGACCGAGCAAATGTAAAATGCGTACCAGCAATTCGGTGTATTCACAGTCCTCAATGAACTCACATAAGTTCATCAAGATGAGTTGATGAGCCAGCGAGTCGTCCAAGTAAGCAATTAAGTCGAAAAGGGCGTCGACCACAGCCAGCTTGAGCGTCAACAGGCCGTCTTCCCGCAACAAATCGGTGAGGAAAGAGACTAATTGTTGATGTTTCGAGGGGAACTTAAGAGTCAAGTTCTCAATTGCCTCAATGATGACGATTTTGAATTCTTCGGTGATTTCGTCCATCAACAACGTCATCTTGGAAATAAGACGGTCCACCAGGGCAGTGGACAGAGAACTACCAGCGGCAGAGCTCAGACCCATAGTCTTGAGAAGAGTGGTGATGGCAAGGGTCAGAATCAGGCGGTTTTGGTCATTGATCAAATTCTCCAATTCCGGCACCACCACCATGATCTTTTCGGGGTGACTCATTGAAATCTTGTTGATCAAGCGAATAGCGGCAAATCTGGTTGAGATTCGAGGTACCAGCAACAATTTTTGCAAGCAAGTAATGATTCCCATGAATTGATCTTCCAGTAAATGACGTTCAAGACCGACAAGAGTCTTGCACGCTTCCAATTCCACCATGTCCAGCTTATGCTTCAAGAACAGAGCAAGAGCGGGGTACAAGTGGTTCAATAATGCCGGGTCATTATTGACGATTTCCGAAATATAGCGAATCAATTGAATAAGTGCCAATGAGTTCTTAAGTTGGCCGCCTTCAGAAAGCGACGTCACCAACTTCATCAACCCCATCTTGTCGTGGTTACGCAACGGGTGCAACAATCCCAAAGCGTGGAACTGGTACATGTACAGTGTCAGCGGCAAGTTAGCGGTGGAGGCGCCATAGAAGTCATGAAGCTGCCATTGTGTGGGGGGAAACAGCTTGTACAGTTGCACTGCTTCCAACAGTTCGTTGGTGAAGCGCTTGACGACATCCTTAGCTTGAGGTAACAAGTGGTAAGCGGAGATAAGCGCTGCGCTCAGCACGATGGGGTTTTTGTCGACAATGGCATTTTTAAACAATCGTTCGGCCAGCGACACCGTAGTGGGATCCAAAACCTTGGCAAGAGTACGGATTGCATTGGGCTTATAGATCAAGTCGCCGCCTTGAATGTCTTTCATGATCAGCGACGTCACCATCAAGATATCCTGCGATGTTTCCAGCAATTCCTTGATGGTCAAGTACACCAACTGACGCAACAGCAGGTCCTTGTGCTGGAACAACTTCAGAATGCTGAAAAACAACGTCGTCAGCTCCAGCAGCGGGAACAGCTCACCTTGGTAAAGAAGACGTAACAACGTCGCCAATAGTTGTCGGCACTTCTTGGCGTTCACCGGCAGGGCATTGAACTGCTGGAGACATTCTTGGAAGACGGCCATCTTGTCAGGGGTGCCACCGACCCCCGCATACGCGTCCTTGCCTTTGTAAGACTGGGTGGACATGGGAAAGGGTGGATAAAAGGAGACGTGGCTGTTTGCGCGCGTTGAAAAAACCATTGGTGGTTGAAAAACTGGACGATCTCATCACGTGATCAAAAAAAAGAAGCCGCACCAACCAACGCTTTGGCAGTGATGGTAAAATTCACTCACCTCACCATCGCCCTGAAACAATGTTGCCGCTTCTAGGTTTGCGCAACATGCCGTTGGCGTCGCTGTTGATGGCGGCGCTGAGAGTGGCTACCCAGGTGGTTTCGCCGATGGCTCCTTCGCTCACCACTTTGCGCACGTTCAAGGTGAGAACCTCGGTGAAGAAGTTTTGCAATGCCTGTTACTTGGTGAGAAGACGGGGAAGAGTGTACGTGTACTGCAAGGCTAACGGCAAGCACAAACAAAGACAAGGGTGATTCAGTTGGTATTGTGACGAAATTATTGTACATAGCTATTATTTAATTCAAGGAATAGAAAAGAAAAATCAAGTAGAGGTTGTTATATCAGAGGAGAAAATGACTTTAAAGGGTGTTATTATTCTCTGAGAACAGGCTTACGATATCCAGTTAAAATTGTGGTCATTATAACCTGATCAGTTTACCAAAGACGAGGTAGGTATTTATGTTTACGTTATAATTTGCATTTAATGATAAAATGTTACAAGTTTCTATCCGGTCATTGTCACTTTTGAAGATTTTCAGTATCTACAATCATGGTATGGAGCACTTATTCCATAGTATTTATTATATGGTAATTGTATGGTCTTTGCGCACTCATGACCAATGAAGCTCATCTCGCTGGCAATGATGTCAAGGCCACAGACCTCGTCCCCACGATGAACGGGCTTCAAAGTCCTCGAGATCCCGCTTACAAACCCATCAAATTTATCCGGCGGGTATCAAAGCAAAGACCGGTAACGGTGGCCGGTCCCATGGTGAGGTATCTGAAGCTTCCCTTCCGCGAAACTTGTCGTCATTTTGGCGTAGACATCGTGTACACGCCGATGATTCTCGCCCGAGAATTTGTTAGAAACGATATGGCTCGACTCTCTGACTATACTACCAACCGACGTGATCAATGTGTGGTGGCTCAAGTGGGTGCGAATAACGTTGAAGATCTCGTCCGTTTCTGCGATATGATCTACCCATATGTCGATGGTATAGGACTTAACTGTGGATGTCCGATTCGTGATCAGGTGAGAGAGGGTATAGGAGCTGCGTTGATGACAAAACCACAGTTGGTGGCAGACATGGTGCGAGCAGTAAAGACGAAATATGGTGATAAGCTCTGTGTGGAGACAAAGATTCGTATCCATTGGGATCTTGAAGAGACGGTGAGGTTTGCCAAGGGAGTGGAGGCTGCTGGCGTTGATTACATTACCGTTCACGGTCGTACAAAGAATACTCGATCGCTGGTTCCCGTAAATCTTGATGCGATAAAATTGGTTAAAGCATCAGTATCAGTTCCCGTGATAGCAAACGGTGACTGTTTTTCTGCTGCTGATTGCCAGCGTATTGCTGACTATACTAAGGTGGACGGAGTGATGGCAGCACGAGGCGTGTTAGCTAACCCAGCATTATTTGCTGGCTATACCGTGGCTCCGTGGAGTGCAATCGAGGTGCTTTTGGACGCAGCATTAGCCTACGGACTCAATTTCCGATTACTTCAACACCATATCTCCCAAATGACGGATAAACTTCTTCCTAAACTGTATATGCGTCAGCTTCACAGTCTCAAACTGATCATTGAGCTTATCGACTGGCTCGATGAACACTTCATCGTGCACAGAAAGGACGACCCAGGATTTGCCACTTCCGTTGCCGTCCCTTGGAAACCAGGGAAGGAACCCCAACCTGAGCCCCAACCAGAGGCGTAGTAATTATCTCTGTGCAGGATGCTCTATATCACCTTGCATCGCCTAAAGCCTTTCGTATAGCGATATGCTGGGCCTCCAAAATGCATTGCCTAATAGTTTGTTCAAGCTTAGACCTGTTTGGCAATTGACTAATTAGCGCTACTAAGCATACTCTGTTGTTACAGAGCCACAATATCCACCTAAAATAAGCGATAATACACAAAGTTAATCTTAGGAACTAGTAACAGTGATGATGTGTAGTTGCATGACTAAACCAAAAGTGGCCTCATGAGGTCCATCACAACCACTAACAAAATGTCAGGGGGTTCCTCCTAAACCGGCCATTGCCGACGACGTGGCACGTATCGGACAATGTGCCTGCTTTTGTAGCCCCACTATATGCGTCGCGATGGGGAATGGGCATCACGCGTATACCCGCCTCATGATGGTATTATCAATAATGCCGAAAGTGACCACACGCCAACAGACACGAACCCTAATCGTTGACCAGGCTGGCTAAACAAACCAAATGAGCAAATAAGCAAGTAATTTTAACTATTAACCGGATAAAATCTAAAGTGGACCCAAAACCTCGATATCTTCTTGAGGAGATTGAATGCCTTCAGCTAACGAGATCGTCTTAGCATCCATATCGAACAACGCGTAGACCAGCTTCATAAATGACGCTCCAAGCGTGCTCAGAGATTGTTGGAAGATGGCCAAGATGCACTGATCGTTACTCTTGGTGATGAAGTTGTTGAGAGGCACCGTCACCTTGTGGTCATTGTTGAATTCAAACGTCATGGTGTGACCGGCGTTTTCAAGCTCACAGGGAACTTCGTAGTATTTACCGGCAGCATTGGAGAACTTAGCGGGAGCATCGGGAGCAATAGCAGAGATGATGGCCCTGACCAACCCTGGCTTCAAGTAGGTAAACGTCGACCCCGAGTCCAACAACACTCCAGCATCACCACTCATGGTGATATTAGTGTGAGCGGCTTCCTTACGGACACCGATCCACAAGCCATCGTCGACATATTGTTCGTCGTAAGGTTCATCACGACGGAACAATGACCCGTACCGCAAGAACGGAAGCTTGTGTGGTTCGTGTTTGGGCAGGAAGATGGGGCGGAGGAACTTGTTACGGAAGCAGCTAATGAGGAGGTCCAAACGACGTTCCCAAGCCATATCACCTTTACCAAGCAACTCAATCAACCCGGAAAAGTCCGAGTCGGACTTCCCAGAACCGTGGTCAGAAGACTTTTCAGAACCGTGGTCAGCAGACTCTTCTTGAGACGGTTGAGGTTTCGAATCACCAGCAACATCAGTAGGAACCAGAGAAGTGGTTTGTTCTTGAGGGGCAGGAGTCTTGGGGGTGACCAGTGCTTCGGGAGCAGGAGTCTTGGGGGTAGTCTGTTCCTGAGGAGCAGGAGTTTTAGGAGTAGGAATTCCAGCGTTCTCTTGGTTGCTGGTGGAAGGCAAAGCTTGAGTGATTGCCGTCGTAGGCTTTTGGTGCCCTTGAGTACTAGTAACGGTGACAGTAGGAGTAACCGTCGTGGTGCCCGCGGTAACCACAGCACACAGGTTCAGCTCGTGGCTGGTGGGTTCACCTTGGGACGAGGGCGATTCAGTGGGGCCAGTAGAGGGGCCAGTAGAAGGAGTGGTGGTCCCCACATCGGAGAGAGAAGGCCACGACGAGATCAGGGAGTCAGAGCTCGAAGGGATGAACGAGTCGGACGACAGAGTGTCGAGACCAGTAGGCGAAGGCTCGTTGGAAGTGGGAACGGATGTGGCCAGCGATGACGATTGGCTGGACGGCACATCATCTCCAGAGGTAGCCTCGGAGGATGGGGTTGATGAAGAGGAGGTAGCCTCAGTTGACGGAGAAGGATAGACCGATGACGACTCCTTAATCTCCGGGGACTCTTCCGCAGACGGAGAGGGTACCACAGAAGGTGACACTTCCGCAGAAGGAGAAACGTCGGCTGAAGGGGAGGGTTCAACAGAAGGAGAAACTTCAGCAGAAGGCGACACCTCAGCAGAAGGAGAAGGAGAAGCTTCGGTCGAAGGCGACGCTTCAGCAGATGACGCTTCAGTCGAAGGAGAGATTTCAGCCGAAGGGGAGGCTTCGCTAGACGATGAAGGAGAAGGTACTTCGGTGCTGGAAGAGGTTTCGCTGGAAGTAGCTTCAGTGCTGGAAGAAGTTTCAGTGCTTGACGTCAGGGACGAGCTAGAACTAGAGCTAGAGCTCGAACTGGAACTCGAACTTGAGCTCGAGCTAGAGCTAGACTCTTCGTCAAGAGCGGTAGCATTGTTGAAACTTAAACCAGTCAACATCACCCGTTGCGACCGATACACTCCTTGATCATCAGGCACCACTGGGATCAGCTTCAACTCCCCTTTGTACTTAGCATGATCGATGGCGCCAAACAAAATGTGGCCCACCGACGACGTGTCTTGAGGGGTGTGTAACGAATACGCTAACCGTTTGATATAACCTTGTTGCTTCATCACTTCAGGAATAGTAGGGTAAGGTTGCGAAGCCACCGACACCAGCGAGTACGAAAGACCAAACACCCCCACGGTATTTTGGTGGGTTTGTCCTGCGACCCCAAATTGGGCTTGTTTAAGAGTAAGGCCATTGTTACCAACGGTCAACGTGTCCTTACCAAACAGACCAGCGGCCCACAGTTGATCGACGTAGGTCATATTGAAATCGACACTGGTATCTTCAAACGTCAGCGACTTAGACTTATCGAACATCCCGAACACCCCACACGGCAGAGTGCCTCCGTTTACAGCACATTCAGGGGAACTAGACGCCACAAGAAACAAGTCAGCCGAACCGGAATCGACCAACACTTTGATTTCTTGCGGTGGGGTCCCCACTTGGACGGTGGTGATAAAGTATTTACCTTGATCCCATACTTCGGCCTCCAATTGATGGGCTCGCTTCAGAATCCGGTGAGCGATCTCCTTAAGGGCCGCACTGGCCTCGGGAATTTGGTCATTGAGGATATCCTTCCAGTATCCTTCGAATTGCGAGTACAATTGCGTGTCATCCACGGTATCAAACAGCATTTTGGCAAACCCATTGGCATTTGCAGCCACCATCGCTGCCAACCCTAGGAACGTGGGTACAGTGAAAAGCATGGTGAGGTCAGCGAAAGGTCAGGGGAAGAAACGAATGGACGGAAAACTGAGTTCCTAAAAATTTGCTGGAATGAAAAACGAAGGTGGAAAGATTTGACGCTGGCTGGTTGGCGACACGCTTTTTTTTATAAAAGCGAGTGGGTGCGTCGTGTAAATGGTACACGCACCCATAATCTGCAGCGGCCTGCCCCTGTTGTGATGCATGGCGAAAGGGGTAAGCATTATACTGTTCCCGTAAGCGACTGGGGCCAGGGCCGCGTAACCGATACCGAAAAAAAAGTCTGAGGTGACGAGGCTTGGCAGGAACATGTAGGTTGAGATTTCGTCGCCGCGCTAAATTTAGCAGGGGTACGTCGGAATATATTATATGTCCCTATACACAAGTTCTACCACGAGTTTGTTTTACCAGGGGTTTTCCTCAAACTCGCTAGCTAAATTAGATTGCCATGTACGATGGATGAGTGAATCGGGCATCTGGACGTTTTTGAAGATATCGTCGCCGTGGTGAGTCTTATCGCCGCCATTTTCCCCACCGTGCTGGTCATTATCGGCGCGATGATCACTGTCTTTATTATCATCGTCATCGCCATCATTATCAGATTCTTCATCTTCGAACCCTACGGCGTTACCATCGTCAACTTCGTAGGCTCGCGACGAGGCATTCTCCTGGATGATGTCGTCGACATCGTCCATCAATACCATCGGCAACAGCGGTTGGTACTTTTTCCCCCGAAGCACTCTGACACCACCGATACCCAGGCCAAACCGGTTGATCATTTCCGCCAAGTTAGGCAATGCCACATCAAAGATCCAATTAGGATTAAGGTAGATGTATTCCTCCTTCGACAAAAAGGTGGTTTGAGTCATGTAGTGCATACGCGATGCCTGCACTTGCGCCGGCCCCTGTTGGATCGAGAGTTGCTTAACGTATTCCCGAAGCTTTTTGGGGATCTTGGGCTCGTCCACCTCGTACTTATAAAGTTTATTCATCACCTTATAGTACTGGTAGTAGTTGAGATCATCAAATTGGTTAAGGGTAGTGATCAAGAACTCTTGGTCGGTACATGACAGCATCACTTGAAGCCATTGTAATAGCTCGATCAATGGGTTGAATTGGAACTTCCCCACTTTGTATAACAGATTGTAGTAGAAATCTAGGTAATGAGGGTCCATTCCTGGATGTTCGGCGTCGCTCTCCTCCGGTTTAAGCAACGAGTTGATGGTGTGGTGAGTGCCAGCGATCAAGGTTTCGATGCCACCAATGCGGGTCTTGTCGGCTTTGAACAGATGAGACCGCAACCAATCCTCGATCGCCGAGAGATTAAGTCGAATTTGCACCGCTTTGGTTCGGGTACAATACTTAGACAGCGACATGATCTTGTTGAAGATGATGGCGTTTGAGTAATAGAACACTTGCGAAAACGCCATCATCCGCACCATATTATCGATGCTATGGATGCGGAGCACATAGTCGAGAGCACCTAACACCTGTAAGTAACGTAACGGCAGTGGCTTCATCAACTCATTAATCAGCGGCGGGTATAACATTTGCACGATATCGTCAAACAGATTAGGATGCTTTTTCTTTTGGCGATAGAAGTTCCAGTCTCGGGCGTACATCACCTCCCTCACGTCTACCAACAGGGTGAAGTCTAAAATGCAAGGTTCGACAAGTTTGTCTAATCGCAGGTTGATCAGGAACAGAAGTACCACCACCAACAGCCGCGTCATCATGATGAGTTCCTGGAGGAACTTGGGATATTTGGGGTAAAAATGGCCCTTCATCAAATAGAAGTGAAGGAATTGGATCACCGCCAACCAGTAGCTGGTCAAAACAATATCGTGGCCGCCCGTCTCGATGAATGCTGCCATATTATATACTCCCAGCTCGGTATTGGTGACGCTGCTTAACCGAGTGATGAAGCAATGGAAAAAGAACTCGGTAAACTCCTTTGAGTCAACCCCCTGATCGGCGTACCGTAAAAGCTGGAAAATGATGGCTGCGGGGTATTTGGCGTCGTGCTGGAACTTGGTATGCTTGGTGCGTAAGTTGAACATATAGTCCAAAAGTAACGGGATGTCCAGGTCGGTGAACTTAATGTATTCGTCGCGAGCAAGACTATCGTAGTCAAACTCTTTCAATGCAACCAACGTGTGGTCGGTGCCAAGGTACTCTTCCAGATCCTCATCGGGTACTGATTCTTCATCGGAAGGATAATCTACCGTTGTCGGCGATAACTGAGACTGCGCCAACCGAGACGTGACGTCATTGATGTCATCATCATCGCCATGATAATAGTCGTCTCCCGACACTGGTCGAAGGAGACCATGAGTTTGGAAATAAGTATAAATCTCCGGTTTATCGAGTTTGACAAGGTCAATGGGACTCAGATTCTGGTTTTCTGGAGTCAAATGAGGGTCGGCCTGGTGCTCAAGAAGCTTTTTCACGGCATCGAGGTTATCGAAATGGATCGCCCACATTAATGGCAGATAGTGAACTAGGGTGTCAGCTAAATCAGGATCGGCTCCTGCGTTCAAGATCCTTTCGATGAGTTCGCTATGGCCAAACACTACCGCTGCGATTAATGGAGTAAGGCCACCTTCTTCAGGATAAATGGCATTGGAGATCTCCGGGTGTTTTCGAAGAATTTTCTCTAGCAGAACAATGTCGCCATCAGACACTGCCACAAGGATTTCTGCCGTCTCTCGGTGAGGTCCTAACACTTGAGGGGTGGTGTTGAGGGTGAATTTGACTGCGGTCTTTGCTGCCTTGGCCTTAGCGAAAAGGGGGTCGGAGTCGGCAAATATCAGCCCCACCAGTGTGCCAAACCCTCCACTAAGTCCCAGGCTGAGCCCGGACCCGATCCAATCATCCATCGCCGGCTTGTTATGTTGTATCAAGGGGGGTGGGAGATCGCTGCTGTTCGGATTAAACTGCGCGAATTGAGTTATTTCGTCGTGACGTAACGCGCGGAAAAAGTCCTTTGGTGGTAGCGAACTTAGATAGTCGGATTGGTTACCCGATGTGGCATTATGGCAATGGGGATAGCAATGCCAGAGTAGTCTAAAGAGGTCTAAAAGGTGTAGTGAGGGGGTTTACGTTTATATTTGAAGTATTAGGAACGTTCAAGATGGGTGACCTGTTGGTATACTAGCTTACTCGTTGATAAGACCTCTCACTGATATCGACTATCTTTAGTGAGTGGAGATGACACTAAAGTGAGGAATGTTCGATTGATCGATTTTCACACATTTGAGATATATTTGTGAAGGCTTATATCGTTCATCTAAGTTGTCATCAAATGAACCCTCTTTCAAACGAGACCACTGCAAAGTAAGGGAGCAAACGTTTGCTACACTCTCCACCTAAAGTGGGTAATTAAAACGACTAGATAGTTATTTGGCGATTTGATTTACCATAAGGCTTACATCATTGGAGTGATATAGACCATGTCATTCGATCGTTGTCTACATCATGTATATCAATTCATCACCATCTTTTACCAATTTGTACTGATGAGATCAACATCACGAGAGTGATATCTAAGGTCTCTGGTGGTATTAAATATTACGTAGTTTCATCATCATCATCTAGCCTTTCCGGTTCTTGATCCAGTTCCTCAGAAGTCGGTTCATCACTCAGATTGTATTCGTCACGAATGCGTTCAATCTCAAGGTTATCCCGCACAACAAATTGAGAAATTGGTGGAGGAACCGTGACACTAATCTTCTCGTTATAAACATCTTGATTGGCGTAATATAACCACATCAGCACGTACGGGTCACGAGTACGTTCAAGCACAAAGGTTCGCATGGCATCGAAGTCCATGGTATCGACATCGTAGTCAACCACCCGACCACTCAGAGTACTCAGCACGCTAATGTGGACCCAGTTCTCGCTATCTGACAGTAATGTCTTTTGTCGGTAGAAGTATTCGCTGTCAGAAAACACCACGCCAATCAAGAGATACGGTTTCAAGTCAAAATCATCGACGTTATTTAGAAGCACATCGCGATGATAGAAATTAAGGCTTTTCAAATTCGTGGTAATCTCTTCCACCAGCAGAAGAAGCTTCTCTTTTCGGTTGGCAACGTTATCCCGTAATTGGTTTATCTCGTCAAGCTGCTGTTTATATTCACCATCGCCGTACTCTTCTTGTAAGAAAGTTTTAGTTTGATCCAACATGCCAATGATACTTCGTCCTCCAAAGGCAGTGACGTCAAAGATAGGGGTTTCGAGAGCCGCCCTTTGCTGTTGAAGTTTTTGCAGCTTGTCATATAATGATTTGATACGGGAAGCACACTTTTCCGAGTATATTTCCGGGTAAAAGTACTCATCGATACTGAACGGTTCGGTATTGACGTTAGCTTCGCCCAATTGGAATCCCATTACGGGAGCACAATCGCGAAAGCGAATGGACCCCACAGTATCGGGTTCTGACCAAAAGAGTTGAGCCATCAGATCATAGATATTACCTCGACGGCTGTCTCCTTCAATGGAAAATAATCCCAACAGACTAGTGCGTTTATCGGTGACGCTTTCCACCACCGATAAAAAGAATTGGTCGATAGTTGATGGCTTCCCCGTCAAAAGCTGAATGTTTCTGTCAAGACTGACGACAAACTTCAGGTAGCAATCGTCGGCTTCTTCGATAAGACCAAGCTCGCGGCAAAAGTCCAGGGGATAATTGG
This sequence comes from Diutina neorugosa, assembly GCA_030578555.1. Lineage (NCBI taxonomy): Eukaryota > Fungi > Ascomycota > Pichiomycetes > Serinales > Debaryomycetaceae > Diutina > Diutina neorugosa. The sequence continues at coordinate 18,978 of JAJMSK010000083.1, forward strand.
TGACGAGCACTTTATTGGTGATGAACGCTCGATGGGCGGACGATGATGGCATCGACACCGCCAACACCAATTGTAAAGCGGTGACAAACTTTGCTGCTGCCACTTGCAGTTGTTTTTCGTATGGCTGGGACGGAGTAATGGTTATGGGAGAATTATACCATCGAGGGGTGTATTCGGGGGCCCCGCCCGGAGCACTCATGATTGCTTGTTGAAATCGATCCAACTGAGCCATCACTTGTAAAAATGGTAGCAAATGGTTATCGAGTAACCCCGTAGTAGTAGGAATCACCACCGTCGATAACGGCAGCGATTCTGGTTTGAAAAAGAAGTCTTCATTGTCGGTGATTGAGCGGATGTCGGCCTCTCGCGGGGGGAAACTGGGGATATCCTCAGGGTTAGAGATGGGGACAACATCATCATAATGGTACCGTTGAGGGAGGGGTGGCGGTTGTGGTTGGTGAGACCGATCGACGGTAGGGGGAGTAGGTTCGGCTGCCTCGGTGTGGTCACCGAGAAGAAAGGCAATGGCGATCTCAACGTCGTTATTACTCTGTTCGAGAGCTTTCTGAGCCTCGTCGGCAGAGAATCCCATACTCACAATGGAGCTGATGAGTCCGTCATTATTCATGGTTAAAGGCGAGGTAGGGCTATCTCCGCGCGCACTGATAATGGCAAATGAGGCGATCTGAGAGATAATGACGAAATTGAGTTATACCATTGCAATTAAGCTAAGGAAGTCATTGGCGAAGGGAGAGTGTAGTTAATGAGTTAAGCCAAGGTAAGTAAGCCAGAAGCCAGAGTGAAGGAACGTCGACTAAGCCAAAGTGCGAGAAGGACTAAGTGCTAACCCAGTAATAACCAATGAAAACACTCCTGAAAAGTGACAACTGATTGATGAAGAGTACGAATTCGAGGTTAGCATTGATGACACAACAACCAAATTTGAGCTTAGTTGTCTTGAGGAATTGGTAATGTATGTATGGGGACTATATATCTATGTGCAAGTTAACAGTGTTGACTGGCATAGGCGTGGACGAGAACGGCAGTGGCGGTTTGAATGTTCATCAGACGAATCACCCCCACTTGTTTGATCTCAACACACATGTCTAACTCTGCAAGCAAATGACCGGGGATCCCTTCCCGTTCTTTACCCAAGAGAAACACCAGCTTTTTGGGAAATCGGAGAGCGGGAGATAATTGCACCGATTGGTCCGTTTGTTCAAGTCCAATGAGAGTGAACCCCTCGCGTTTCTTTTGTCGTAAAAAGTCGACAATGCCGTCGATTTTGACTTCGGATATCGGCATCCACCGGTCAGCAGTCACCGCCACACTCTTAAACAGCGGGTGCTGTTTCACTCGAATATCATCCACCGTCATCAACCCGGCGCCAAGTACGTCGGATAACCGACAAATCCCTCCCAAGTTAGGTGGTTTATCGACCAAACTGGCCACCACCACTAAGTCACTACGGACAACGTCGCTGCCTTTATCGGATTCAATGTCAACAAACGTCGACCATGCTCCACTTTTAGTTTGAAGCATGGTATCGTTTTGCGACACCACTGCTTTGTTGATGGTGGGCTTTTTGGTAATGATCCACAGCTCTCGCTCATCATCACCAATAGCATGGCGTAAGCGTGACTTATCAGTCAGCAGAAGGAGACGGTGGAAATCTTCTGAGGAAATCCAATCGTACGTGTCTCGTTCGCTGGTCCGTTTCATCACCTCTCCGCTGATTGATGTCAAGGTTAAATCACAAATATTCCAAAGCTGAGCATCTCCCGGACGATAAGTTTTAAGCTGGTGTACTTGAGCCACCGAGTCGTAAAGTCCTTTCAAAACTAGGCGCAACAGGTCATCCACTTTAAGCAGTTTGTCGTTCAATTCGGTGTATATCAGACAAATCAACGATAAGCTGAAATGACGAATCAGTGCCTTATTTGATGAAGCAAACGTCACCACAAGCGGCACAAACCGTTGAAAGAGATCCGATTCAGCTTCCACGGTCATATGTTGAGCAGCTAAAAAGAGGATTCTCAACACTCCCGTCGTTTGTACCGGTGAGAGAGTGCCATCAAGAACTCGTTTGAAACACTCATCAACCGTACTAGCGTCAAATACAGCATGGTACGCAATGATCCATTCAAGGTACACTCGAACCCATGGCAGAGGTTGGGCTAAAAGGTAATCAAAATAGTCCTGGGGATTGAACTGAGCTAAGTCCATTAAACTAACGAGGATTTGGTAAAGCTGAACTCGAATCCGTTCCTCGTTAGCATCAGTTTTGCGGTCGACTTTAACAAGATTATACTCTTGTTGGTTTTCCCAAATATATTGGTATATCAGGTTGGCGTATTGCGATGATAATTTGCTGTTGAACAACGCAATCAAATACACTCTAGCACTGATTTCCTCGTCGCCGTAAATCTGTTGATACCATTTACTGGTATCGATATTTTCTGTTAACTGACCGATCATTGCCGGTAACAAGTACTCGAGTTGGAACTGAACGCTAGTGCCTTGGTCAACCAATTGAGCTTTCACCAAAACTTCAATCGCCCATTCGAGTTTGTCCACGTCTTCAAAGTTGAAAAATGACCGCGTCATGGCAGGGAAGATACACCGACGTCCATGGCACTGGGTCATAATCAGGAAACATACCAGCTTAAGAATATCGGCGACTTCTGAATTGGTGATAGATTCATGGAGAATGGGCGGCAGAAGAATCGTTTCGATTAACGTGGTGTGGAGATCCCGTTGAGTAAGTTGTAACCGACTAGAAACCAATTCAAACCAAAGATCAGCAAGTAATTGAGCAATCTCATGCTTGGAAACAAAAGGAAGGACTTTATTGGCAATTTTCACTACGGCAAGATTAGCGTCACCACTTGCCAAATTAGACGTAAGAGCCGGTAAAATCAAGCTGCTTAATTCCAGAGTGACCTCGACTTTATCCATCGACATCGCCATGATCTGCCAATATAAACCATCAATCTTATCGCGTAACTTGTAAAAGTCATTCACTTGTTTCGCTACCTCGTCTTCATAAGTAATAAGCTTGGTGTCAATCAACAGTTGAGGGTCCAAAGTGAATGATGAATGCGGGTAAAGGTGAGTGAAAAGACGAAGACGCAATTCACCTTGTTGAACACGAGCTAATGATTCCAGCGATAAGTCAATAGTGGCAGAGAGCCATAATTCGGAAATATCATCAGGGACTAATTGAGGATGGCATGCAAATGGCACCTCAGCCAAATATTCAAGCTGAGAAGGATCCACTAACTTCGATGCCAGATAAAGCTCCAGCTTTAACTCACTTGGGTCATATCCCAGTGCGGGTAAACCCAGAGCCAATACCATCGCCAAATCCAGTTGCGATACCGCTGCCTTTGAGTCAACCAATACTCGCAATCTGGGGTCAGTTAACGTTTGTTGTGCGAGGATGGGACGAATTTCTGAAGCTAAGAGAGCGATAATATCCCACCGACCAAAAGTTACCAACATCGCCTCACTATCATCGCACCACTGGAACTTCATGAGTAATTTAACATTAAGTGTTTGGAGTGCTCGATCATACATTGGCGTTTCCGCTTGGTGTCTCATGAGCAGGGCGAGGGCATCTCGGTGAGGAGCCAACGGTAATTCATTTGGTTTAAGGCCAGCAACTACACCAGCAATGGTAAACACCCTGGTGGGGTCATACAGCTCATGAGAATCGGCAAAGTATTCCATGAATGAGAGTGCCAACTTGGGTTCAACGGATACTGCTCGAGCAACAAACAACTGCCATACATCACCAAAGGGACAAGACCCTGAAGACTTATCCATGGAGAAGTGACTGGCTTGAAGGGCGTAGGGAAGGATCGTTTGCTTTAGGATAGCATCCAGCTCACCAAGCACTGCCAACAGTTGTTCAGGAAAGTCTAATAAAAGATCCAAGGCGAATCTTCTTACATTATCAGTGGTAGCTCTTAACCCAGTAGAAAGCAAACAAATGCCCCATTTGGGCTTCACAAGTGATCCTGGAGCCACAAGCTGTTTGATATCACCAGAAGCAGCTTCCGCCTGGTGAAGCAGAGTATCCAATGCGACAATTTCGTAATAAGTGATGAATCGATGCCATGAATTCTGATAAGCAGCGCTTTGTTGAGGATCCCACACCATGTAGTCGTTATCCACGGCAAAATCGAGACAATTGATGGTAATTTGGAGGATTGACACACAATAACGACGATGTTCGGCGGAAATTGATGCTAACCCTTGGTAAAGATATTGCCAGTATTGATTTGAGCAAAGAAGACGACGGATATACTCATCTTTAGCAAGCAGTTCACGTCCATTGATGAACCGGAGCCATAAGAGGTACCCTTGAGTGTGGTGAAAAGACTGAGGACTGTCAATAAGGTTGGAGATGATGGTCCATAACTCTTCAAACGGGACCGTCAATTCATTCATGCGCCATCTCAACACTTTCGATGCTAATTTCACGGTATCCTCATCGTACAGTCCCAAAAGCATCAATAAGGAACGATTGAGATCACTAGCGACACTGGAATGAGAACGCATCCAGTGTTCAAGAAACCGCAAATATTGAGCTAATATTGTTTGATTTTCGACGTTATCGTTACCATTCTTGAAATTTTCCGGGTAGATCTTGGTGATAAGCTCGTCAAACCCAGGAGCCCAATACTGGTTGGTAGATGACACCATTTCAGCGATGGAAGCATCCACTTTACCCACAAGTTGATCCGCCAAACCAAACTGGTTAACTAACTCACATAACGAGTCAAATCCTTCGGTTTCACCGGTGCCAATCTGTTTAGTAGTGTGAGTGAGCACCTCATCTCGATGACTATCTAGCGCTACTTCCGCGACAAGTGTAGCGAGGTTGGCGTAGTCCGGCTCAGTCAATTTGGAAACAGCATCTGCCAAGATGTCTCGCTTGGTATCTTCGTCTAGATGCTGGAGCACAGCTGCCATGGGAGCCACCATCTGGCGAAGGAGGGTGCGATGTTTGATTTCCGATGAGATGTGAGGAGTGACTTCTTTTACAACGATAAAGATATGAATAGCAAAGTGAAGGTTACGTTTCGACTAAGGTAATTACCATTTGCAATATAGTCTAGCACTACCACTTGTAACCTCCAAAAAAAACACTAGATTTTTTTACTAGATTTTGACTGAAAAATGGTAATATTTCAATTCACTTCGAAATTTGTTCGAGATATTACACCATCGAAATCAATTTTTCACACTTCGCTCGTATATATACACCTAACTGGTACTAGTGTTTATTTCTTCAGTCAGTTGTCGTTGCTACCGGAGAACGCGGGGTTATCGCGCGGAAAAACTTCGACAATCGACGCGACCATTTAAAGACGTGTCATCATGAGGTAAGTAAACTCGAGTGAAAACCACTGCCAAACCACTACCACCAGTGCTACAATGGAGCTAGTGACTAACCGATAGCGGCAAGTTTGTTCGGGCGAGTAAATATCGCCATGTGTTTGGCCAATCGACGAAAAAAGAGTTGTGTTATGAAAACCTCAAGATCACCAAGAACGCTTGGGATTCCAATATCATCCAGGCCAATGGCGACTTCCTTTCAGTTAACTGGGACGCTTCGGGAGGAGGGGCGTTTGCGGTGATTCCCGTCAAGGAAGTGGGTAAGGCTCCCGATACGGTACCGTTATTTAGAGGCCACAAGGCTCCCGTCACCGACACCGCATTTAACCCGTTTAACCGCCACCAAATTGCTAGTTGTGCTGACGACGGTAAGATCTGTGTGTGGGAGATCCCTCAAGATTACTCGTTCCATCACTACGTCGACGATAACGACGAAATTAAGGACATCACCGAGCCGCTTAAGGTGTTGCTGGGCCACACGCGTAAAGTGGGCCACATCCAGTACCACCCCTGCGCCGAAAACGTGCTTGCTCTGTCGTCGTTGGACTACACGGTGAAGATTTGGAACATCGAAACCGGGAAGGCTGAGATCACCTTGAAGCACAGTGACCTCGTGACGTCGTTTGCCTTCAACTACAACGGGCTGTTGTTAGCTACCACTTCTCGTGACAAGAAGTTGCGGGTGTGGGATGTCCGCAAGGGCGAAGTGGTATCGGAAGGACCGTCGCACACTGGGGCCAAGCCGCTGCGGGTCATTTGGTTGGGCAACACCGATAGAGTGTTGACCACGGGGTTTGACCGGTTGCTGGATCGTCAAATCGGGTTGTGGGACGTCAATGCCATCGACAAGGGTCCCATCAACGGTTTCCAGATCATCGACGCCCTGTCGGGGGTGTTGATCCCGTTTTTCGATGAGCTGTGTCTGATGCTTTACCTTGCCGGTAAGGGTGATGGTAACATTCGGTACTACGAGTACGATAACGACGTGTTGCACGAGCTCTCTCAATACGGGCTGACCGACCCTCAAAGAGGGTTTGCCGTTGCCCCTAAGAACGCGGTCAACGTCAAAGAATGTGAAGTGGTGAAGCTGTACAAGACCGTCAAGGACCTGGCGATTGAACCGATCTCGTTCATTGTCCCCAGAAAGTCGGAGTTGTTTCAAGAAGACATCTACCCCGATTGTCCGTCGGAAAAGCCCGCATGTAGCGCCGGCGACTGGTTCGAGGGCAAGGAAATTAACGGCCCCGTGCTTATGACGATGGAAGCGCTCTTTGAAGGCGAAGAACCCGAATTGAGAGACTCTGAGCCCATGGTGAAGGTTGCGGATAAAAAGGCGGAAGCCGCTAAGAAGGCCGAGGAAAAGAAGGCTGAAAAGGCGGCTGCCTCGGCACCTCAATCCCCGGTTAAAAAGCAAGAATCCAAAAAGGAAGACGAATCCAAGGCTAAAGATTTGCCCGAACCGAACCCTACCGTTCCTAACTCCGGCATGGCCAAGCTCACCAACAAGGAGCTTGATGACTCGTTACAATCATCAGACAAAGTTAACTCGATGCTCAAAAAGGTCGAGGACAACTCCGATGATGAGGCTGAGGACAATGATGGCTGGGAAGAGATCCCCAAGTCCACTAATAACGTTGCGGTGAATGGTGAAACTAAGACCGCCGATGTAAGTGAACCGAAGAAGGAAGAGCCTAAGAAGGAAGAAGTCAAGAAGGAAGAACCCAAGAAGGAAGAGCCCAAGAAGGAGGTCAAGTCTGATGAACCCAAGTCTGTAAAGCTGGACGTCACTACGCTGAAAGAACCTGAAGCTACCAAGCTGAGCTCCAAGGATGAAGTCAAGGATGAACCCAAGGAAATCAAGGAGACCGTCAAGGACGAATCTAAGGATGCTGAAAAAGATGTCAAAGAAAAGGCTGCCACCGAATCCGTGGATGCTAAGACAGACGCGGAAAAATCGAAATCCTCAAGCGCCCCCACTCTCAAACAAACGGTGGAAAAGCTTGCTCTGATCGCCGTAAACCTTGAACAACAAATCGAAAAGATGGCCAAGACCCAGTTGGAGAAGGATGACAGATTGGCGGCATTAGAAGCTCGCATCGAACAATTGATGAAGGGGAATTAGGTCTTGGATGTTGAATGAATTATGATGCCATAGGATATAGACAATGTAACAGTTTATCCACAGCCGATCACGTAAACGAACTCCTTTGTAATTGTCTATTTTGAGCCATGGAAGGCGTTTAAATGGGAATACCGCCACATATTTGATACAATCATAACAGGAAAGTCCCCAGTGTTCCGCAGAAGACTTCTCAGGCATAAATATTGTTAAAAATCACCAAATTTACATTTTCCACAAACAATCTGATCTTACGTAATATAAAAAACTTTAACGCGCATCAATGGTGTAGTGGTAACATTTCACTTTCCCAAGGTGGAGCCAGGGGTTCGATTCCCCTTTGATGCAAGTGTTCTTTTTTTGTTCTTGTCTATAACATTTCATCACTGTCCATACATTTACACACAATGTCTTTTTAGCCTACGGCGTAGCCGGAAGCGTACGATACACTATGGTCAGCAAGCAGTTTTGCCTTGTTACTTTGGGAGTAGCCGATCCACTCGATCCCCGTGCCGTTAAGAAGCCGTAATAACACCAGCATCGGTTTTTGTCCACAAACGGTGTTACCCGTCTTCTCAATGTAGCGATCCCAGCTCGCCGCATCACCCGAACTAGCAATGTCCATCCCCCGCCGGTCCAAAAGCTCGATCAGCTTGTATAATGGCATCCCTGGTGGTGATCCTGAGCGCAATGACGTCAACGGAGCATCTTCTACGGGTCCCGACGGACGATCAGCGAGATACTTGGTGTAGTCAAACTGTCTCCCCCAGTGGCAAAAGTCCAGCAGGACACAGAAGGCGTTTTCTGGATTAGCAGCGTAGGGAGCCAATGCTGACACGAGGGCCAGACACAATTTCGAGTCCATACTGGAAATCATGATGGGGACGATTTTCACCGACGGATGCTTATAGTAGATGAAGGGAGCGTGCATTTCGAACGAGTGTTCGTCTTCATCGATATCCTCGGACATTTTGCGGAAGATGGGTAATTTGGTCAATTCGTCGGTGGTCTCGGTATCGACGGCAAGTCGCCCCAACGGAGTATCGTAGTAAGCAAACGGCAGCACCATCGCTTTGCCCCGGAAAAGCACATGATGGGAAGGACCTAAGATAAACACTCGACGAGTGCTGGGAGCATCCCAAGCAGCAAACGTCTCGGCTAAGCGTTCTCCCAGATAGGTATAGCCAGCGTGAGGTCCCACGAGAAACCGTGCTCCCGGCACCAGAGAGTCACCCACTACCAGCAGGGCTTGGTGGAACAAGCTGGTGAGTTGCAGTTTGAGTTTGTGCTTGTCGCTAGTGTACCATGTGCCGGCGTGGGAGGCTTGACGAACACTCATGGAGTGGCGAGTGGGATCGAAGTGGGTGAGTCGGGTTGCGAAAGTGAGAGAGAGGGGATCAGGTGGAGGCGAGGGGCCCGCGGACCTTTCGGAATGGAGGGTTCCGAAACCCGTCAGGTGGAGGTGTTAACTTTGTGGTGCTAGTGGAGATAGTGTTATCGGGGTTATCGATAACCGTTAGATCATTATATCATTGGGATATGGGAGTACGGTGGGGAGAGTGTGACTGAGGGTGGCAAATGCAAATATACGAGGAATGATATGTGTAGATTGGATGATTGGATGGAAATGGAGTTTTTATGGAATTTATGTGTTTTTTGTTGAGTAAAGGGAAGATGGAAGGTGAGACATTTACCGTCAACAGTGATGATGGTTAATTACCGTTTAGAAAAGGCGCACCGGCTAAGGGGCGAGAACGCATGGGGAGGGTCTTGAGTGCGCTATATGACGTCATAATACGACAATGGTAGCGCCGCACTTACTACGGTTGTGTCTCTGATTAAAGCACGGTATAAAGCCAAGTCACGATGACGAGCCGTTACTAGTCATACACATATCAGTATTTGGAGACTGAACTTCCTCGTCTGCGTTCACATATTTGATTTCCACATTGCTATAGTGTTATAGTGTTAATTAAATAAGATCATACACTAACTGTACTATTTACACAAGTAATTGAAACTGGCTTCGGATTTTTGCCATAAATAAGCTTTTCTTGTAACTGTCAGTGTGAGCCATAATCCTCACCGGGTATCACTAGATTCACGGTATATCGTACCTTCCTGGTTAAAAGAGTGACGGTACTAATGAGTGTTAACAAACGACATTGCTTTTACTCTCAAACTAGGCACTAGTATGGTTGACAAACCTCGTCAATAAGCTGGCTGGACTTACCACCATTAGGGCATCCACAGTTGCGGAAACCAGGGGAGGGTTATCCTAGAACACGATCATTGCCCCATAGTGAGGATGATGATTTGTAAAACGAAAGTGTTGAGCGTGGCTACTTAACTTCGAACCGACCCATCGGAAACTTCGTTGTTTTAAATTGCTAGCCACTAGTGATTCTCATTTGCAGCCACCGACGCATGTAAGTAGGGATACATATCGCACCTTACATTTGTTTACATCACAGCAATCACCGAAAACACCATTGAACAACGAGACAACCTCAGTTCATTATCAATTCCACCTATTTTGGGTCAATGTCACTAGAATACTGAAAGTTTTCGTCCCATTAGCTTAAGCTAGCCAACTCCGAGGTTAAGTGAGTGAAACTTCTTATCTATATTGCGTGCGAATGCACACCACTATCTCCCACCATGGTTGATCTATATCAATGGCTTCAGCGTCTCCCGTCAGACCTACTTTATGACATCTACTTCCATCTCGATGTTCCATCGGTGTGTCATTTTCTCATCGACATTCCCTTTCCTTTGAAGCACCTCAAAGTTGACACGGCCACGTATCTTCAAAGTCAAGAGATCAAAGTCACCCCCGAAGAAGTCATCGATGGCGACCCCGATAAAATCGACTTTTACACGTACGCCAAGCTTCCTCCGTGCAGAATTGATGTAATAGCCCACGTTGGTCTTTGGGAGATTGCCAAATGGCATCTTCAACAAGTTCAATTCGAGCTGTTGAAGTTGATAGTGCATGACCCTACTCCTTCCGGAAGCACTCCTTCCAAAATTAGTCTTAAGGACCTTAACGGTAACGTTGTCAAGTTGAGTATCATTGGGAGTATTGAAATCAACGCTAAGGAGATCCCCGTGTCCGTAAACAAACTTTCAATGAATGGGTTTAGTCTCAAGCTGCCCCGAAGCCTTGTACGCTTGACCAACCTTGATGAATTTTATTTAAGTCGTTGTCGCCTCGATGATAGAATAATTTTGCCACCACTGGTGACCAGTCTCTCTAGTGATGACCGCTCGTTTCCAATTGACATCTCGTCGCTTAACCTCAAGGACGTCCTGGACAATAACCTCGACCATATTCCTTGGGCAGGCATTGAAACGGCGTCTGTGCACAGATTCATTGATATCACAAGCTTCGATATGATGCGGGATATTACAATATTTGGTGAATCTCCAAGCTTTAAGGGAATCCACTGTCCCAATCTTGTCAACGTCGCGCTTCACCACGGTTTTAATGATGATGTCGACGTCACTAAGCTCTTCACCTTGCAACAGTTGGCTCGGTTAGAGCGGCTTAAAGGATATCTGCTCACAATCGATGATATGACTTTGCAAACTTCCCTCCCGCAGTTGAAGCTGTTGCTTATGAAGTGGAACCGACCTCTCACTGAACACTTCCGCTTACCGCCAAAGTTAAACGACTTGATGATACGTCTGAAGCATGCTGTCGAGGGCATTCCACCGCAACTTGAGAAATTTCATTATTGTGGTAGAAATTGTCGTGATGTCCGAGTAGCCTCACTTACGCTTAAAGACTTAGTCATTATTGATGCAGCCTATGCAGATATTGTGTGTCCCAAACTTATCTCCTTGGACTTATATCTGGTCAAGAATGTGAAGCTTGAAGCCCCGAGTTTAGTAAAATTGCATTTTGATGATACATTTTGTCCTATTGACAACCTCCCTCGACTTAATGACCTTTACATTTCTCGTAAAGTAAAGCAAGACGTTGTCATTGGCCGCCACCTCAAGTATATAAGACTTTTTGGAGTAGGCTTGGGCAAGGTATCGATTTCGGCGGATGAGGTGTCAATCGATGACTGTAAATTTGATGCTGGAACGCCCCTTATTCACGCCAAAGTTCTCAGGTTGGATTCGACAATTAATGATATCAGTGACGTCGAATGTCAAGAATTGCATTGTGGAAAGTTTTACGATCTTGGCACAGACGTCGGTCTCCCTCGCATGGTAGAAAAGTTGTCTCTTCACTCTTTGGATATCTACTATTTCAATGAAGATCGACATGCTATTTTGGTGGATCTAAAAAAGTGTGACAAGCTCAGATCGTTGTATATCAAGAACCTTAATTTTACAGGCCATCCATCTCGGCTTACGATCCCTGACTCGGTGAGACAACTCAAATTGGGAACTGTCGAGTGGGGAGAAGGTGGCTTGCGTTTCAAAAAAAGAACGCAACTTGAGCATATCGAGTGTTTGAGTCCTGCAACGATAAAACAGTTGGGGTGCTCTCGAGTAATGGTTCCGTCTTTGAAACTTGAGGGGAAGGTAGTCTTCCGACCCGGTTTGTTACGCCAACATGAAACCGAAATAGTGTGGTGCTATCAGATTAGCGACCACTTATCGAGGTTTGCCGATTTGGATTTGCAATAAGAGCTAACGTGTGTCTTTCCACCGTTTATTGTGGATAACACGATTGTAACGTTCTATATCGTGAGCTAGTTGATTTCTGCGTACTTGCTAAATCACTAGCTCGTAGGTAAGTGCGACAAAAGTAGTTCATTCTGATAAGCTGATAGTTTAGTATCAAGATTAACGAACGCTTAAACCCAGTCGTTTCCTCGAACTCCATTACTAACTAGTACTATCACAAAGAAGACCACCCATCCTTGTCACTCAGACAAACTTACTCATCTAGCTTACATGCCTATTTTTTACCACATTAGCCTAAACCAAAGCAGTTTATGATAAACCGTAAGGAAAACTAGTACACAAATGTGTCGATAGGTGAAACATACCTTCGAAGTTTGTTAGCCGTATCGTTATATTTCGAGAGAGAGTTGCTATGGTATAATGGTAAAAGGTTTTGGCTAGAGATTATTTCTGTTGTATTTGTGAAGTCTAAGAAAAGTAGGCAGTAGTAGTAGAGTAGGCAGTGAAATTAGGTTAGGGCAAGTGAGGCAGTAAAGTTAAGTTAAGCCAGAGTTAAGTACGGTGACGGGCTGAAACCTATAGTCGGTGTTAGAATGCTACTGCTAGTGTCCTCGGACACTTCTGATGTTTCGTCTAATTATCATATATTGTTCATCTAGGCTAAAGTTCGATGCGGCTCATGATATCCTTCAACGAACTGACGTAACGGTTTTCGATCGAGGGTCCGTCGCCAGCGGCCACTCGCAACACCAATTCATTAAGTTCTGCCAGCCCCAAAATGTCGACATGATCAGCAGTCTTAGCACCGCCACGAATATCGAACCGGTCGGGTTCATCCTTAATCTCAACGATGGTCGTTTCAATGCCAGCGGGATTATATCTCAGTAACTTGCCCTTTTGCCATTCGTGACACATGGCGTGAGTCATGAGCGACACGGTACCGTCGCCATCGCCAAACAAAATTGCTTCCGACAGATCGGGATCGATGATCATTTCGAGTCCGGTGTAGTTGGCTGCTTTGGTATAGGTGTAAGCACGTTCGGTGGACTTACCCACGCCATAAAAGCAGTAGATCTTCATGTCGGGAGCGTAGGGTAACCGCAGTTCCAATGGGTTCAGCCAGTACTTGTGGTGTTTATCGTTATGGTCCAATTCGAGCTTAGTTTTGGCAAGACCAAATGAATAGTTTTCCCGAACTCGTTTCGAGTACCAGTCGGGACTTTGATCGAGTAACTTTTCGATGGTTTCGTCCACGGTATAATTAGCCAGATCGGCACCATCATTATACCGTAAGAACTTACCTAACGTGCCGTGATGAGGCTGGTTGTATTGTTCGTCGATTTCATTCAACTCTTCCTGGCCAAGTTGAGGGTCATCCGGGGCCAGATTAAGGTCACCCCAAATCGTTTTACCTCCCTTAGGGAACATCAGGGCGATACCACCAAACGAACGAAGCATCGTCACACGTTCTTTACGACTAAAGAACTTTTCGAGTCCGTAAACGGCTACGGCGTTAAGTTGTACCGTATCCTTCATTTCTCCCGAAAGCATCGCCGTGATCGACTTAGGAGTACCCAAGGATGACCCACTAATATCCACCAACGACGCAATGTGATCATTACACCACAGCGGCCCGCCGTTACCGTAGTGTTCACCACTGGCTTCCACCCATTTAAGGAAGTAGTAGATCACTTGCGACCCCATCAGGTGCCCCACAAGCACCAGCTTCTTCCCCAGGTTTTGTAACGCAAGTTCAATGCTTAATTTGAGCTTGCTAAAGTAACTGTCTCTCAATTCCAAATCAAGGTAGGCAAGTCGCCAATCGTAGGCTGCCAGCACCATGTTGTTGGGTCCGTAGCCAAGCACCGATAAGTTTTGGAGGATTTTATTCCAAATCCAATAACCAGCCACGAAGAAATCGGCGGCTTCAAAACCTTGAGCCGCTCTCACTCGAATGTTTGGTGGATCAAGCCCCGTATCGGTATCGAGCATGACGTGTTTAAGCCAGCATGCTTTATCGAGCACCATTGTCCGCAACATATAGAACGAACCCCATAATCTCTTCCGGAAATGAGCAATCAGAGGACAATCACCATCGGTCAGAGTCCCCCACAGCTCAAGCCCTGTCAGAATCACTCCTGGCACCATCACCACGTTATACTCGCTGGTCAAATTGCGTTCTTCAACCATGCGACGACCAACACTAAACAGTTCCGCCAGACCGTGAGTGCTTTGATTCGACGACATAAAGTCAAAGTCCAGGATCATATTGGTGATCCCCAGGGGGAGAATGTCTCGCCAGTCATCAAAGAGGTCCTGGACGCTTTCAAACGTCACGAGACGATCGAGTTCCAGTTTGAGTGACGGATGGGATACGGTACTGAAAAATACCGTTAATAGGAGACCAAGAAACGCTCCCAATACGAACACCACTCGTCTCAGTTCGTGGAGTCGTTTCTTTAACCGTTTTTGGTTGGCATTGACTTGATCATCGGTAGTGGTTACGGTATCGGAATCCTCATCGTCAACGTCGACTATCGAGGGTTGTTGTTGTTTCAGCGCCTTTTTCGGGGTCTGTTTGCGGTTGGTGACCCCCATGGAACCTTGGTTTTGGAGATATGGAGGGAGACGGAGGTGAAAGTCGGCTTAGTAGGTGGAAAATGTCACGTGTGATTTTTTTTTTTTCAGACCTTGTTCGGAATGGTTGCGACGGCAGTGACGGGAGTGATTTCGGCCCGACGGTACGTGTGTTGCGATTGTGCTTGTTATTGAGTGTGCTTGATTGGTGTAGATACATGTGTGTAGGTATGGATGGATGTTTCGGGGTTTGAATGACTTCCGGAGAAAGAAGGGGGATGAAAAGGAGGATAGGTTTTTTTATTGTCAATCTTGATACAATTCTGTAGATTATCTACAATTACGGCAACCTAAAGGAACGCGATCGATTCTTGGTAGTATCGATAGTAATTATGCTGGTGTACAATGATAATGACATCTCCAAGTTAAACTATACTATTTGATTGTTTTAATTTGACATCTTTTTTTTTAGTGGGAGTAACCAACAAACAAAAGCAAAGGCACCAAGTGAACAACTTTCGCACCATCAATTATGTCGTTGTCTTAGTAGAAAGGATTGTTAGCTTACACGATGCATTTCATGATGCCACATTTATCGATAACCATAAAACTTAAGATTTGTCCTAGAGATTTTGCTATGACTGACTATAGCATCTAATCGAGTTTGTGTATGGATTATTTTGTCTATAGAACGGCTCCAGGCCGGAAAACGGGAACTAAAAGGTTTCGACGCTAGGCGAGGGCGTCCATGGTGTAGTCATAGTCGATACCAGGACACACACTGGCAATGAACTTGAGAAAGATCACGATGTAATGGTCAGCACGCACTCCAGTATCTTTGGAGTGGTTCATCAACACTCTCATCACGTTAGCATGCTTACACGGATGGATCAGCACCAGAGTGGTGGCAGTAGCCACGGGTAATTTCTCGATTGTCAGGGTTTTCTCACGATAATCGGGATTAATATCATCAAACATTTGCTTAGGAGTTAACGGGATACCATCACCACCAAACCCCACAAGGTACATCTTCGGCACTCGGTACAGCGTCAGGTAGGTGATGTACATGTCGTATTTGCGCAATTTATCATCGTGACGGACGAATTCCATATCGTCAAAGCCTTCCGCATCATCTTCAGCATTCATGAGTTCCTCCATATCGGCAATTTCATCGTTGGTGGTGGTAGAAGCCACTGGAGGCGCCGCCACACTCACAAGACCTTCGTCACCATCATTATCATCGTCTTCGCCATCCATGACGTCAACTTCAGTCAATGCCGACGCTCGTTGGTACAGGGGCACTTTACGAGTGACGAGGTATTGTTTATCGGGGGGCAAAAACAGCTTTTGGAGCAGGGGAGCCAGAGAACCCCATTGCCAAGTGGGGAATTTAGATACGAGAAAGTCTCCGGCAGCGACGAACTCGTCGGGAGAGATTTCTCCCGTCTCCTCAAAGTTCAGAGCATTGTTGATTGGTGTCAAGTACTCGCGCAACAGCGAGATCTTGGAGCGAAGCATTGGGGAAAGTGATGGTGTGGGTGAGGTGAGTGAGATTAGAGATAGTGACGGGTTATCGTGAGCCCGGGCTCGTGGCGCGCGCGACCTTGATCAGAGGAATGACCCATCAACCCAAGGTAACGAAATCAAAAAAAAAAGTCGAAGAAAGCGTAAAAACTGAAGGAAGCGTAATATCAGAGTCATTTACGATTTGTTCAATTTAAGCGTTAATTTTTGACTTAATCCAGGATGTCATTTAATATGATTAAGTTGATTGTCTAGGGTATAAGTGTAGGTGGAGGTGTGGGTATTAATGTGTCGTAGGAGCCTAGTGTGTAGGTGGGTCGAGTTCCACTTGATCAGGTGATGACCAGGTTTCCGTTTAGGGAAGGGACCATTGCCACTGATCTAACTCCCCTGTGTCACGTCTAGACGCGTCTGGAGCGCTGCCGAGACTCTTGCCGTCATTGCGCAGGCCACCTACCTGTCGAGGGAGTTCACAACCAGCAATTAAGGCAGAGACATCACATTGTTGCCAGGACAAACTCGTAAACTGGAAACTGACAGCGATGACAGTTGCTACGATTTGGTAATTAATGAATTGGAGAGTTGAGGGAGTTTTCAATGGCACTGCCACGGTATTACAGCCAAGAGACGACACTGGTGTAACGACACAGAACCACCGGGGGCTTTGTAAGTAAACCCTGCACCTCGGTGCAGTGATCAAGAAAGGGGCACGGGCACATAACCAGAAGATGTCGGCAACGGTAGTGAAGCCCGGGGCATTCATTTTTTAGGAGGGGGCCACTAACTAGACAAGATCTTCCACTAGTCAATCGACACTAACGTCACTGTACAAGGTGATAGCCTCATTCCATTCACTCTGTAGGCCTAGCTCCATGACTCACACGCGTCTATGCCCCCGCGTCGTCCATGACTACAACACACCACGCGCCCTGGCAACGCACCCTTAAACGACGCGTGTGTATTGCCACTGAGCAACTAGATGGAATTTGCTCAGATTTTGGCAAAAATGACGGAACCGACGTTTCATAAGAAAAACTTGAAACCAACCAAAGGTGAAACAATCGTGAAATTATCAATTAACCCATCCCTTACCCTTACCAACCTTTGCTACACCCTCTAGCCACCTTAATTCTCCGCCTTATCCCTTCGTATGCGCGTGGTCCCCGTTCCCTATTGGGGCCCTCACATAAACAAAAAATTCATATATAAGCTGGCACCCAACCCACCCCAGCGGCAGAAAAATTCCCCCTCCCAAAAACTGAAAGTTTCACCGCCGCCGTTTCTGAAACCTCGAGGCCCCTCCCATCCTACTCATCCCTAACCCGATACATTGGCTGAAACATTTGGCTGAAACATCCCCTGAAACCGAGACCACCCCACTATAATCATGACTCGTGTGGCATTGGCTCCCATTAAGGACTCTCAGTTAAACCTGACTCCCAACACTCCGCATCGTAAGCCCAAAGTACTGGCGCTGCTGACCCCGGTGGTGAAACCTCAGCTATTTCGTGCTAGTCCTCGCAAGTCGCCGACCAAGCTCCGGCCTACGGTGTTTCGATCGCCCCAGAGCCAAAGCATCGATATGGCAGCGGGTAAGTTACGGCGCCAGTTGCAAATGGCGGTGCTGAGAGTGAAAGCGCTGGCGCCGCGATCGCTGCCGGCGCCGGCGCCCGCGGCGCCATTGGCGCTGTTATCGTCGCGAGTGCTGCCGACGCGTCGCGACCGGCGCCCCAAAGTGTCCCTCACGTCGATCGCTCGCCGGCGCCTTCGGATCTATCGAGTCAAGAAGACCCTGCTGTTCTACCAGGCGCTGCTGCTGCCATCGCGGCTTCCTTTAACTGGCGCTAAGGTCAGTTTGCCGCGCATCGCGTGCTCGGACTTTGACCATCAACGGTTCATTTTACCCTACGCCGCGGCGGCGGCGCTGGCCACCAACCAGCAACTGTTACCGCTGATCAACATCATCTTGAAGACTCCGATTAGAAACGCCCAGGGGCGGGCGCCGCCGACGGCGGCGCTGGCGGCGCTGCTGG
>JAJMSK010000084.1:0-37110 GCA_030578555.1 Diutina neorugosa
GATATCTGGCTGAAGTTTTTCTTTATAAGGCAGAAACACTTGAGGACACTCTAAGTGACACCCCCATATATAGATGTTTTACAGTTAGATATTAATGCAAACCATTAAGAAAAAAAAAAAAAACATTATATGTTGGTTATGTTGGTAGAATTATCTCATAAACTTTGAGTTCATCAAAACTAGTCTACGGAATCTCACAACCTTGGCGTCGCAGTTTGGCACAGAACACGAGCCTATTACAATATTGTTAAATTTCAAATTGATGTGATATTATAATTATAAACTTCATTACCGTTGTCATTACCGATGACATGACATGCAAACCTTAAAATGCGATTGATCAAAGACCCAGCTTAATCCAGCGCTAAGTAACCCAATGATATAAAAAAAAGTCCAACTGACTTAAGCGACCAAAGCCATCTTCATCATGGCATAACCCACCATCACCGGAGCAGCGCTGGTGAGAAGGGTACCCATCCGTCTTGTGACCATTGCTCTGCGCACATTGGCTTCGGGGACTTCGTGGTGAACGTAGTAGTAAAGAGGAGAAGCGTCCATTGTTGTGTTTGTTTGAATTGTTGTAAGGAAACTACAGGGGTTAAACCTATCCTTATATACTTTTCATGAAAGACACTAATAAAAAGAAACGTTCCGCTTCCTCGGTAAGATCTCGGAGTGAGCATGTACCGAGGGATGAGATGTGCGCATAGAAGCCGAGGAACAATCGGCCCGAGGCAAACACTTGCCATCGGAGTCACAATTCACATATGGGGGCGTACGAGAATATGAAGTAGATTCCGATAGTCAATGGACGAACTATTAACGAATGTTTAGGGTGTCACTTACATCTATTTAGTATTTAGCAACTAGATTCAAAGAAAATACTCTTGGAGTCTATTAGGTACCCTAAGCTCAATAGATCATCATGTGAGTGTCTAAAGTGGTTGATGGTCACGATGTGACTGAAGTCAGATGGACCGTTAGTTACCGATGAGCCTCGGAGCCAGCGTAAATTGGGTCCGAGCTTATTCGGTAAATGGTGTTCTAATGCATATGATACCGTTGTGCGGCATGACATGGTACCTCGGCACAGCCATAATACCTGCACAATGGTAATGGGAAAGAAAGCTGGGGTACGAAGCTACGACGATGGCAATGATGATGACAAGAGAAAAGTATTGTTATCGTCGTTATAATTTCGTTATATGAACTTGACAAAGTCCACCACCAAGATGAGGACGCCAATGCAATAAATCAGCGTCACCAAGATGTTAGCTGCTCGTTTGTTACGTCGGGTGGCCAGCCTCATTTCTTTATTACCCAGGGTCACGTCAATCTCCATCTGCAGTTGTGCATCCATGAGATTGTCGATCTGGTCGGCCTGAGTTTCCAATTGGAAGGTAAGCTCGGCCTGAAGGTTGACGATGTCCATCATCAGCGTGTGCAATTGTTCCACCAGCTTGAGCTGTTTCAGTTTGAGCGCCAAAAGCTCCTTATTTTCCTGTTCTAGCTGTTGCACTTGGACGTCGGTGAATTGAGGCGCGGCCAATTGTTGACGCTGTTCTTCCTCCTGAAGAAGAGCGGCGTAATCCTGATTATTCGTGTCCATGCCACCATCATCGTCGATGTTCTGGAAATTGAGCAAGTTCAATTGTCGTTCTCGTTGCATGCGTTTGCGTTGGATGGCATCGAACAGTTTACTCACGGCGTTGAGTCGTATGTTGAGATACTTGAGGATTTGGGTCCGATGAGTGGCCACTTGAGTTTGCCACAATTCCTGCTCCAGTACATCCCCTAATAACGTAGCAATGACCCCCTTGCGAGGGGCTTTCGTCACCTGTTCCCGTTTGTTCTCATACTCTTGTAAAAGCTTAAGTTTCTGGTACATCTTCTGCATCTGGATGCTAAAGTCTTGGTCGACTTCCGTTTTCTCATCGACGCTGAAGTTATCGATGTCCTGGTAGGTGGGTTTGATACGGGTGACGAACCCTTCTAGGTTATCGATCACGGCGTCAAACTCACCACACTCCTTGATAAACGTGTCGTCAACGATGAACTCAGCATTGCGGTTTTTCTTGGGGGGCTTGACACTGCTTTTGAGCTCACTCAGCACGATCTTGGTGCACTGGTTGAAGAGCGGTGTGAGGTCCATGATGGTGATCGCAGTGCGGCGTGGTCGTTAGCAACACTGTCATGGACTAAGCGTAGATCAAAGGGGAGAGGTTTTCACGATGAAAATAACACCATAATCGTAACCTGACTTTAAGACGGTTATCGAAGTTTCATTAGGGAGTCTACTAACCCATTATCGGTCCTGATCTATACGAGAAGCTGACCGCTAACTCCGGTAAGGGATGCGACATTGTTGGCTTAATATACTTCAATACTACCCACAAGAGACAGAATCTTCAATTTCATCATGTCATAAAGGATTAAGTCTACAACTTCTGCTGTTAGCATTACTACTAATTCGTCCACAATGGTTGTTCTTCTTGTATACGTGATGCCAATTCAATTCTTGGTTCAATTTCTCAATTCCACACCTTCGGGTCCTGTCGGATCCTGTTCCCGTTGACTAAACGGTTTCTAAACCAATTAGCTGATGTGTAATCGCGGCCATCGGAGTACACTAAGCGGCCCTGGTGTGCGCTTAATCAGCGTGCATCGTGAATCCACAAACCGCACTATTTGCCTTGGACCATTTAACTGCTCAAGGAAGGCCAAGACCATCGGTGAAAACGCATCCAATGGGGCCATCCCGATATCACCCGTACGGTTGCTTTGGCTATCATCAATGGCTTACTCTAGCTTCCGTTTCCCCATTCACCTCAGTCTTGGCTCCCGAAGGTTCCATCGCTCTCCCCCCATTGATCGGCAATTTTTTCCTCATGCGGACATATAGTTAAGAGAAGCCCTCTCACAAACTCCACAGTGTCGGCAGCGATAACACTCATTTCTAAGCCGACTAGGGCGGAGCCCGACAATCTGGCAGCGGAGTGTCGTAGATGCATACCCCCCCTCGTAACCGAGCCACTAAACGTCATCATCCATTGATGCCGAACCCCTGGGGTTAGCTGGGGCCACGGCATCGTCCGGAAGGTCTAGGCTCGGCACGTGCCCATCAGCCGTACCCGTCGTCCCGGGGTTTGGTGCGTTGCGCTACCCTGTCGCATCGCTCATTGGGTCTGCTCCCATCAGGCGATGTCGTTTACGGGGGAAGGTACGACGGTGGCATCGGGAACAAGGTCTTCCGGGGCAAAAAAATGGCGCCAGGCACCGGAATCGTCACTAAACCATCGTTCGATGTCACTATGACTAAACGGGACCGGTTGCGGGCGCATAACCCCGGATCGAGCTATAATTACCGGGGCCCTCTATAATAAGTAATGCGGCTGATGTGGCAGGCGTCCCCGAAGCGCAGCCAGCTGCCGGGAGTATATAAACGACGACGCTCGCTCATCATTTCAGGAGTTTAACGACGGTGACGATGGTCTGACGATGGTGTCGACAACCCATGGACCAAAACAAGCCGAGTTGATTCTTGTCAAACTTAACGTGCTCCGCTACGTCCCCTGCTGGAAACGCTTTCATAATCGTCACTTTAGACGACATCCTCGTGATCCCACCACCTCCACCACTACTGGTGCTGCTTCCGTGGTTGCTAGCACCAGTGTCCCTCCTGTCGAGGCTGTGAACTCGGAACTGCTGTTACGACCGCTGCTAGAACTGCTCCAACACGAGCGCATTCGCCTGTTCCCGGGATACCATAAATCCCACGACTTGGGGATCTTTTCGGGAGTCCTCTTGGACGTGGTCGAACTGGATGCACTGGTGTGCTCGATCATGACCACCAAGGACGACGTGTATAGCTATAACCCCGAAATGGGTCACTCGGGAGCGACCAAGCCCAAAGTGTCGTTTAAAGAATAATTTAATCATTGCGTTGATGGCGACGTGTAGCCGGGGTGGTGGTCATGAGCCTCCACCACTTCCCGATCGATCTCGGCAAGGATCATTTGCATCCATCGTTCTCGTTCTTGACGCAGCCGAGCCATAAACACTAACAGTTTGCCGGTGACGCCTAATCGAGCCGCCATCTTGGCGAGACCAGGATTGGTCGCTTCTTCGACCACTTTCGACCCCCGAAGGCGACGTTTCAGTCCAAGCCACACCGTAAAGCATCGCATGTGTTCTTCTTCACTCAGACGCCATCCATCATCAATATAGCACCGTGGCAAGGGATCTCGTCCCGGATCATTATAGTACAGCTCCAGCGACCTCTCCAAAAGGTCAGGGATGGTCAGCGCTCCCAGATAGACGAAACTACGAGATAACGGGAGGGTGAGAAACCGCTCATGGACATTATCTCGACGTACTCGCCCGTCAAGCCGTGATCTCTGACAATAATGACACAATAACATGAACCCCGGCACCAACACCATGTACACTTTATTCCAATTAGCATGCTTCTTCATCTTGAGGAATAATGGCCCCAGCGCAAGCACCACTCGTCCTCCCGTCACCGCGTCCACGGGAAACATCCGGGTATCGGCAAACGCTCGTCGTTGCTCCCCTTGCTCCAGGTAGTCGTAGATGTTTGAATCGAGGTAATCATCGATACCAAGATGGCGAATATTGCGAGTTTTCACTTGTTTGATTACCCGGGACTCGTCAATCTCTCGTTGTCGCCAGTACTGGGCCAAGTGGTTGAGACGACTCACCCAACAATCTCTCACTTCCAGCAGCAGCACCGTAAACAGAAGCCCGCTCCCCGTATCCATGTTCACAATAAACAGCGCCGATCCTTGTGGCTTTACTTCCATAATTCGCAGTAGTTCCACCATTGCACGCAGTCGAATAAGAAGCCCCACTCGCCGATGGTATTCATGATAGGCTTCTTCATCGCGGGAGCGATCAAACGGAGGCTTAAGCCATGCGATTCGGTTGTGGTTGTCTAACGGGTACACTTCATATAACGCTTCGGGTTGATCACCGGTATCAACGGGTGGGGGGAGCGCAAGTGTGCCATCACAGTACATGAATAAGTTGCCACACGTGTAGAGATAGTCATGTTTTTTGTGGACGGTACCACGGATAACAAACCCTTCGACCAGGGGAGGGGAATCGTCACTGGTATTAGGGACATTGCGAAGCTCGAGGGTGGCTGAAGATTGATGTACCAATTGAGTTTGGAGGAAAAACACCTCCAGATCATCGTAAGCCCATTCGAGTCGATCGTACTCTCGAAAACAGAACCAGGGAAATACTGCTTTCAGGAGCCATTGATCCAATTTTTGGTTACGTTGTCGTCGGAACTGACGACAAATCAACTCCCACATGTAATGCATGGCAGGGTTTCTCAGGACGTGATAACCACCTTGAGGTAGATTGGTTAAGGTCATCGTCATCCGTGGCTTCATGAGCTGAACCATTGCTTGCTCGCCAAAACTGATGCTGATGGTATACTGGAGATCGGGGATGAATACCGTCAACCCAAGCAGCATTGGCCGACCTAGGAGTAAGTCCATAAGAAACAACCACCGTAACAGCAGCACCAGCAGACGGCTGATGAGGATAAAGCAGCGAGTACGTTTACCTGGCCGTCGTTGGATCAACGCCAACAGCTTATCCACCTGGGAGTAGAAGTTGACCGAACACCCCATACCATCCTCGACACTGGTGAATGGCACCTTATACAGAAGCTTTTTGTGTTCTTTATCTTGGAAAAACTCCATATAATACCGATCATCGCCATCATCGGCGTCACCACCAGCTTGTTGTTTGACGACTAGTTGGACATGTAATTCTTGAAGCCGATCAATCACCTTCAGTTGAGTCATTTCTGCCTCATCAAAGTACAGAGGGGTTCCCTCGAGCTCTTTCACAAGCACAAGCATCCGTTCACTCCGTAAGCACCGAGACCCAACCTTTTTCGCAAGGATTTTTGTCAAATAACGTCGTACCTTTTTCGGTTGATGTCTAGAAAGATCATGAAGCACCGTTTTCGCCCCCGACTTCATCGCACCACCACTTTGAGTAGCCATTCTCGACACTCGGCGATGTTGATCGACGACATCGCGATACTGAGGAGGAGTAGTAAATGGCAATTGCTTCTCCGCCTCGGGAGAAAGGATGGTAAGCGAAGTGTCTTGCCCAAGACTGGGTTTTAGTGGTGGTGGCGGAGTCGAGGTTACCGAGGTTACCGAAGGTGGCACGACCAGGTCGATATCCAGTACCAACGCACCAGGATCCAACAACGAAGCATCAGTCCACGTAGTTGTGCTCGAATGGTCCCCCGACAGGGTTACCAGGTAGCGTTTCCGCCACAGTTCGACATCATTAAACGTCACTTTCGCCACTTCCTGGTCCAGAAGCGGCGATGTTACCGTCAGTGACAGCAGCAGAAAGTTATTGGGACTTCTGCTAGCTGTTTTCGAGCCTCGACAACGCCATCCAGGAGGTAGAGAGCCTACCATCACCACCAGCAGTACGCGACTAAGCGTCTCTGCCAGAGCACACGCAAGGCGTTTGGCGGTGAAGGAATCACAGGGTATCTCCATTGGACTCACACCTAAGCCGGTTGAGTATCAAAAGCCGGGATTTGGGAGCGGAGACACGAGATTTATCGGCAACGTTGTGATACGGCTGGTGCAGAGGAACTGGAGACCCTTTACACTGTATGCAGGTCGTGTTATCATCATCGGCTAACCAATGATAATTATAACTACAAGTCAACCGATTGTAGAGATAAATGATAATAGTTAAGTTGATCTGATTGTTTTGGGTTAGTTAGTAGTAAATAGTTAGGGCTGAGTTACTAAGGAATTGCCTTCTTTGTGGAGTATCTTTCTCTGCAAATAGTCTCATCAGTTATTTGGAATTTCCCTAAGGAAATCATGAAATGGAGGCAAGTTAGAACTGTAGTTTTAATATGAAGACTGAGCATCACCATAACACTTCAATGCCTGATGAATTATAACCATCATCGGAGACAAGTATCAAGTGCTAAGAATTGATACGAAGACTGAGGTCTACCTTGAGGTGGTCGGTGGATTGTCATATTGTTCTATTGACTAGAAATCCTTAAAAACGTCGGCATAAGGGTCGTCGCCCTGGACGCCATAGTCCAATTGTTCTTCCGGGTAATGGTCAAACAAGGACGAGTCACCAACGCCCGCGGTGATGGGAGGTTCATAGGGAGTTTCGATGTCCTTAAGTAAAAGCTTTTCCCATACCACTTCGGCAAACCACGGATGGTTGCGGATATCGGCGGGACCATTGGACAAGTTCCCCAACCGACGCGTCAAGTCGGCGGTGATCAATTGTTTAAGCAAATCGACCACGTCGGCCAGCATGATCAGGGGGTAGTGTACTTTACCCGACAAGATCTTTTCGTAGGTTTTCATCGGCGTCGAATCGTAAAACGGCGTGTACCCAGCCAACATTTCGAAAATGAGCACCCCCAACAGCCACCAGTCCACCGACTTGTTATAGGGCTTGGTGGTGATCACTTCGGGGGCAATATAGTCCGGGGTACCACATAACGTCCACGTCACCGTGCTCACTTCCTTAGCAAAGCCAAAGTCGGTGATTTTGATGTGACCATTACGGTCCAAAAGGATGTTTTCCGGCTTCAAGTCACGGTAGATGATGTTATGGCTATGAAGATACTCCAACGCCAACGTCACCTCGGCGGCGTAGAACTTGGCCACCGGGTTGGGGAACCGCTGCAGTTTCCGCAAAAGCGAAAAGAGCTCGCCCCCTTCTATGTAGTCCATCACCATGAACAAGTTGCGCGAGTCTTGGAACGTGCCCCACATCCGGATGAGGAACGGGTGCTCGACAAGTTTGAGCATGCGGCGTTCGTCGTTGGTGTGTTCCACTTGCTTCATTTTCACCACTTGTTGTTTTTTCAACACTTTGATGGCGTAGTAGCGTCCGTTGTGGACCAGCCGGACCAAGTGGACCCGGCCAAACAGCCCCGTGCCCAACGTTCTCATGATCTGGAAGTCGGTGAGCAGGTACTTGCCCTTCAGCACCGTCAGTCGTTGGGGCAACAACAGGGCCGAGATCGCGTCCAGCGTCGTTGGTTGAGGCGGGGGCGCCAGCGTCGTCTGGGACGAGTCGGGGGTGTGGCTGGGGACCAGAGGCGCCGACGTATGGGACGTAGGCGCCGAACTGGTGAACGCCGACGCCAGTGACGATGGCGTCAGCAGGTCGTGCTGCGGCGGCCCCGACGGAGCTACCGGTTGTGACTGGTCGGGGTAGTAGTCCATATCCTTGTTTGTCTTGGAAATGTGGAGCTTTTTAAGTAAATTTGGCATGGTCTCGCCGGCACTGCGGGCGGTTTTCGGAAGCCAGCACTCGTCCTCTGGGGGCAGGAGACGTCGTTTGCTGGGAGCAATGGTGTGGACCACTCAAGGCACAGTCAATGGGGGCAATTAGCTGGCGGAGAGGACAGGGGGACGGTGGTTGGTTCACGGCAATCCGGAGGATGGTGAGTGGGGAGGGTTGTGGGTGGAGTGGAGAAAAAAAGTGAGGGTGAACTCGAAGGTTGAGGTGAGAACAATGGAAGGTATGTGAGGGTCAATTGCTGGAGATTGGCGAGGGGGATTGACTGAGTAAAACAACATGGTTAGACTGGATTAGTGGATGGGTTAATGTTTAGGGGGATGGTAGGGGAATAGGGTCTAGATCTCTGGGGAAAGGGGTCGATCGACAGTGTGTTGATAAGACACCATTGGTTGCTGGCGTGCGGCTCCCTGCTTGGATTGATCGCGTTCACGTGAGCTCCCCCACATCTACTTGCCGTAACCGGCAACAGTCAAAAAGCGGAATTATCGCAGTTATACAATCAATTGAGCTTGCGAAGGAATGCTGGGTTTATGGTGAATCTAATCGAGGGTTTGGATGATCAATTCTCATTTCGCGATATACCCCACATCTTACAGTGTTGTAACTACATTGTAGCAAAAGCTCAAAGAGGTGGTAGATAATGGAGTTTTTCAACAGTCAGTTAACAGTCAGTTAACACCAAGGTAGGCTCAATGACTTATTCCTATATCCAAACGAAAAGCTATGCTAACAGAGAACTCAATGGAGTGGAGACACAGGTGAGTAACCGGTTTTGGTTGGCATGGCATCCATCATTAACCGGTCTCGCCTTTCTGATATTACACAAACCCTTATTTTTCCCTTCATCCCCTCCCTTGTCATCGTCCATCACATTAGCGGATGAGAGATCTGACTAAATCTCAACAGATCTACCATTAACCCCATCAATTGCAACCGATATCAAAACTCATATTAAGACCAGTCCCCTCACTCATGGAAACCCCGACTATGAGTAATTACCTTGCCAAGCTATCACCTACTTGCCACAAACAACTGTACCTTGGCTTTAGCCTCGTGTCGCCAATTTTTCACCTGAAGCCCCACCGAACGCCCCCACGACCACACTTAAACGATAATTAGACAATTGACGTTTACTGGATGGTCTCCGAGAAGCCATTGGAGGTAGTGGTTTCGCAGCAAATAACTCCGGAACGGAACCCCCTTTAAGGGCTGTGCCAAGGCAATGTAAACGCACGGTCCATAGTGGCGAACGGTTACGTCAAACCTACGCCTCCAGACAATTGTCTGATACCACCACCATCAACAGAAACCGTAACAAACAACCATGAGCTGATCAAGCCCCAATTGTTGATCGTTACCATGTAAACTCCATGTTTCCATCCCGCTTCGGGGGATAACGGTAGCGGTTAATGCGTAATCTGATCGTTACGCAGTCGTGTCCGTACCAATGACCTCGCTCTCCAGCGACATACACACCATACGTCCGGTATGCGCCGATACCTATATCCCTTTTCAAGTCCCCATATTTAAACCTCCCCTCCTCCCGACCCCTTCCTCCCCTGGCTCAATCCACAATCCTGACCCATGGCGTTGTTGTCGAGATCATCGTCGGTGTCGGTGAGCCGGCTAACCCCACGAACCGCTAGCAAAGACCGAGTGCTCCAAGTACTCCGCAAATACGCTCTGTTCGTCGGTCCGGGCATTATGGTGCTGGTAGCGTATATGGATCCTGGTAACTATGCTACTGGGGTCACTGCCGGGGCCCTGAATCGCTACTCGCTTCTTTTCATCGTGTTTTTGCTGAACCTCATCGCCATCTTTCTCCAGATCTTGTGTATCCGCTTGGGCACCGTCACAGGCCATGATCTTGCTCGTTGTTGTCGTGAACACTTACTGCCGAAGGTGAACTATGTCCTCTGGTTCTTAGCCGAATGTGCCATCATTGCTACGGATGTTGCCGAAGTGATTGGGCTGGCCATCGCCCTTAATATCTTACTTCGCATCCCCTTACCCGCCGGGGTGGTCATCACCATTGTTGACGTGCTTTTCGTGTTGATGGCGTATCGTAATGAT
Source organism: Diutina neorugosa (assembly GCA_030578555.1). Classification (NCBI taxonomy): domain Eukaryota; kingdom Fungi; phylum Ascomycota; class Pichiomycetes; order Serinales; family Debaryomycetaceae; genus Diutina; species Diutina neorugosa. The sequence continues at coordinate 10,429 of JAJMSK010000084.1, forward strand.
ACTCTGTCGACGAAATTCGTCAAGTTGTTCGAGTATGCGGTGGCAGCAATGGTGCTTGTGGTGGTGGTGTGCTTTGCTGTCCAATTAGGGGCGATTCATACCAATGCTCGCGACGTGTTTCGAGGGTTTGTCCCGTCAAAACAGATGTTTGATGGTCTGGGGATGACCATTGCCACCTCGATCGTGGGGTCGACGGTAATGATCCATCTGTTGTTCTTGGGCAGTGGTCTCGTCGCCCCTCGTCTTCGAGAGTACGACGTCCAACATGGTCACGTCGACTTGGCGCTGGTGTGTAGCCACAGTGATAGCGATATCGTGTCTACCACCACCGGTGCCTCCGAGGACCACCCCAACACTTGGTGGTCGCGTCTCCGCCAACGGATGAGTGAGTCCCGACCCAAATTACCGTCGCTGGCCCTCACCGAACAACTGTCACTGTCGCTGGACCACTGGTGGACCAAGGCAAAGACCAAGATCCCATTTGTTGAAACGAAACTGTACGAAGATATCAAGGCGGAGAAGGACAAGCAAGAATTGCAAGTTAGAGAAGCCGAATACTTTTACCGCAGCTACAAACCGTCGTACGCCGCCATCAAGTACTGTATGAGATTCTCGGTGATTGAATTGGTTGTGACTCTCGCCACGTTCGCCCTTTTCGTTAATCTGGCCATCGTTATCGTCGCCGGGGCGACGTTATACGGTACTCCCGAAGCCATCGACGCCGATTTGTACACCATCCATGACCTTTTGAGTCAGCTGTTGGCCCCCGCGGTGGGGACGATCTTTATGCTTGCGCTTTTGTTTTCCGGGCAACTGGCGGGGATTGTGTGTACTATTGCCGGGCAAATGGTATCTGAAGGTCACATCAACTGGACATTAAAACCGTGGTTGCGCCGGCTCGTCACTCGATCAATCTCCATCGTCCCCTGTCTCATCATTTCCGTGTGTATCGGGCGTAATGGGTTAGGGGTGGCGCTTAACGTGTCCCAAGTGGTAATCTCCATCCTTTTACCGCCGCTCTCGGCCCCTCTTATTTGGTTCACTTGTAAAAAGCACATCATGAAGGTAGAGTTGCCTGATGACGTCGACGGTGGCGTTGAGATCGACGGCAAACGCTACAAGTTTTTCGCCAACAACTGGATCACCACGGTGGTGGCAATCATCATCTGGGTATTGGTATCGGCGTTGAACGTCTATGCCATCTACGACATGGCTAAAAACGGGGTCTAAGCATGGTCCCATCATACACTATTTATCAATCATTCGTAACTCGATTAAATAAGCTTCGTATCCAAGCAAAGTCTCCTAAATTGATCATGTTATTGTCCACATTGTTCTAGAGATATCCTCTTCATCACCCTGCTTTTCTGTGGCCTTTTTAATCACTATTTTCTTCTCACCATTCGCTCCATAGTTTTGTACTACGCGGTAATACCGTACGAGCCATGACCCCTATCACTGACTACGTGGGACGGACGTTGGACGATCCAGGGCTCTTTTATGACCAAGTGGACTATGCTAAAGCTAGTGCTGCTACAGGAATTCGACAGGAGCTCGTTGCCTATGCCATTGATGACGAATTCGACCGGCGAGTGTTTGGTACGGGAGACGTCACCAAATTGTTTGCTGGCTTATCCGGACACAAACTGGCACAGACCATTGTTGAAGCACAACTAGACGAGTTAAAGCTTACTCCGTTTGTATCGGAGCAGGCAACGGAGCAGGCTCTGGACCCGTCTGGCCCTGACCAAACGTCGACGGCAAAAACCCCTACTATCGAGGCTCAATTGCCACCACAACCTTCCGAAACGCCTAAATCAGACGTGACTGACCAGCCCAAGCAAACCACGACTCAGGAAGAACCGAAAAATGTCGCTTTACGTCCGTATTCCCATCCGGCTCCCATTAACCCCACCTTGCTTCACGTCACCGTTAAGGCCACCGTGGAACCACTGCAAACATTGAATGCTATTCCTACCATTGAACGTCCTCGAGATACCGTTGCTAAGCAGCGACAACAGCTGCCAATCTCGCCTCACACTCCGGTAACCCCATCACCGCCTCGAGCTCGCCGGCGTCAGTCTATGGTCGAACAAGCGCTTCCACGATACATTAAAAGCCAGCTTAAACTGCCGCCACGATCTCCCGTGGCTACCAATGGAGTATATTCCACCGTGGTCGAGGAGGAGCTTGGAGTCAGCGACTATATTCGGTCTCCGGGATCGCCCCCACCAACCGTACCCCCACCGCTGCTGGATGCACTTGATTTTGATGAAGAGTACATTTCTCCAGCACTGCTTGGTCGGTTCTACGGAGTGCCGGTCCCGCCCAAACCTCTGGACACGCTGGACGTGGACTTTATCACAATCAACGACCTGAATGATGACGATGCCCAAGATAATGATTACCTATTCAACCTATGAAATATCGAATTACCTATGCAATTTATCCAGCGTCCACCTGAGGCTCAGCCAAGACGAGCCATGGGTCGACGAACCCCCCAGTGTTCCGTCCACACCAGCTGGGTCTTGGTGGTTACTGGTGTCCGCCTTTCCAACGCCCGTTGGGCTTGAGTGTGGGCCAATTGAAGCGCCAGCAGCTTCGCCAGCGCCTGTTTGATCTCGACGCCCGCATCGCAATAAGTGCCCTTTTGCTCGATCTTCTCGATCTTGGTGGCTATGTCATTGAGCACGACGTCAATACGAGTGTGGCTAGCTGGCTGGTGCCAGTGACGACGCAACGTGTCAAGAACTTGCTGGTTATCGACATAGATGGTGTAGCGGCACCGCGCCGACATCATATAGTCGAGGGCAGCGTCAATGCCCAAAAGCAGCGCGTACACTTGCTGGCAGCCACAGGGCACTCCGGCAAGGTCGCGAACCCGCTGGCCTTGGTTGGGGATGCACGGCAGGTCCTCAATGAACACGCCGAAGCCGTAATCGTCGCGGACGCGAGCGGTGGCGACGAAGATCCCCGTGGAAAGGAACGTGGGACCCGGTCGACGAGGACAGGGAACTGGTGATACATCGCGGGACAAGGCAAACCGCACCATGCCGTGTTGGTTTCGACGGAAGCGAAAGGGGACTAGGGGTGGACTATATAGTTCATGCAGCGTTGCTTTTTGTGGTCGACGAGGGGGCTCCGGCTCCATCGAGGCAGGGGGTGCAGGACGAAGCCCCCCGACAATTTGTGGGGCACAATGGAGTGGAGATTTGACGGTTATATCGGCTACGAACAACGCTAGCGAGCTGGTGGTTGATTGCTAGAGTCGAGGGTTGAAGTGAGGTGATGCTAGTGATGGGGCTCCCAATGTGTTACTCGCGTAACCTCTCCCAGTTCACCATGAGGGAAAAAGCTGCGGGGTAGATGATGTCGGGCGGACGATCGTATATTTCAGCGCAGGGGACTGTCGGGGGAGGGGAAGGCGTGGGTGCGGGTGTCATGCTGGCAACGTCTCGTCAAAAGCTACCCATGTACATGGTGCGTTTACGTGGTAAATGACCATAATCCCATCAGTGGTGGGGTCCCTATGAACGATTAAAGTTAGAGATGGGTGTGCATTTTTACCTTGGAACCTTTTTTTTTCCCTCCCTCCTACAATGGGCTCCTAATGACGTAACCGAGAATACGGGGTGCAACTTTAATTGGCAGCCTGGTCCCGCCTTCGGTTACGTGCACTCCTTATCCGCGACACTACCATTGAAGCAATTGGTCCCCTCCTTTGCCATCCTCAGTGGCTGAAGGGTAAACTAAAGCGTGACTGACTTCGAGCGTGGCTGGAGGGTTGGGATTCATTCCTTTGTTTCATCAGAACACATCTGGCTCCTAGCACCACCGTAATTGGACATTTGCTAGGTCATACAAAAGTGTTACTCTCCCTGATCGTCTGGTGGTGGCCCCCAAATCGCCGTTTGTGGAAGCAACCCCGGACACTCGAAAGCTAAAAGAACTAGCCACAAAAGGTTGTGGTTCTCTGGCGTCGGACGCTTGGTAATGTTGCATACGACCTCGATCACCACGAAAGGGTAATGGAATCATCTAGACAGCGTTCTAAGAGCAAGTGGACGTACGGTACCAAATATCACATTTAATCATACATAGCTTTTCATTCTTACATCTTCATCCTCTATTCCTCATCGTGGTTGCGTTCGATCAACGTTTTCGGCTTCCACACCTCCAATAAATTGTCTTCTCCCACCAGAGCGTAGATGCCCTTGACCTTAGGGTGAATGCCGACACAGTTGACTCGATTAGTGTGGCCGGCATGAATAAATTTAAGGCAGGGGTCGGCCTTGCTGGCGCTTTGCTTTCCTCGCTTCAGCAGCAGCAGCAGCAGCAGCTCGTCGGTGGGGTAGACGAACTCGGTGTCGAGTCGCTCCAAGTCCCACGTGATCACCCGTTTGTCTAATGCCCACAGCAAAAGCTGCATCGGGTCGTTGGCGGTGTCCCAGCGAACGCCAATGACGGTATCGGTGTGTCCGTGAAGCTCGCGGAACGCTTGGTTGGGGTTGCGCAAATCGAAAAGCAGCACCACGTTGTCTCTGCCAGCAGTGGCGTACACCGTGGAAAGCTCGGGGTGGACGGCTACCGCCATTTGCACCTGAGGATTCGTCACTTTGATGGCGGGGTTAGCGGTGGAGCTTTTATCGCGGATATCGTGCCATTGGGTGGTATAATCATCCAGCACCGAGGCAAATAACAGCGGGTGGGTTTTCAGCAGCGATAAGTCGTTGATGGGGCCATCGTGGCTCTTAAACAATTGGATGGGTGTCAGCGGCTTGGCCACGTCCCAAAGGGCGATGTGGAAGTCCAGCGCCCCCGTTAAAAACAGCAGCGCATCGACCCATTCTACCGCTTGTCCTTCAAGCTTATGGTAGCGGAACGTAAGCTGATCGTAGTTATTCAAGTCGAACAAGTGGACGATGCCTTCGCCGTCGATGGCTACGGCTCGAGTCTCGTCGGGCAGCACTCTTAATCGGTTGAGCTCCCGCAGAACCTTCCATTGGTTAACGGTGGCAAACGGCAGCTCAACGTCGAGCTGGGAGAGCGGAATCGGCACCAGGTCGGCGTTGGGACACACGCTCCCAAAGTCCGGGGCAAGCGTCAGCGGAAGCGACACTTCCCCCAACTTTAAGTAATTGGTACTCTTTTCCAGAGTATTGGTGCCATAAAGGTACCGTAATTTCACCAGGTTTTTGTTATCGGAGTAGGTATAGTCGGCGAGCCATTCGACACAAAGCAGAGGGTAGTCGAGCAGCACCGAGCGGATGGTGTCGTAGAGCAACGGCACCAGCTTTTTCCAGATCTTGTACTCCTCGTTGGTGAGCTTCTCCTTGAGCTGGAGTTCCTCGATGATCTCCTTTTCCGCCACCGCCGTATCGGGAGCCATGGTGTAGTGAGGTGGAGTGGAAGTGAGCACAACAATGGTGAGGCTCAATGGTGATAACCGACAAAAAAGAGGTAGAGGGGAAATATGATGAAAAGTGAGTGGTGGGTTATATAGCGGTTTGGACAGTATTGATTAAGTGGTTAATTTCTCAAATGATAGCATTTATGGCGATGGTGTAGCAATACCTATCTCATGAGTCAAAGGTGGCCTCTGAAGGTCGAGAAAGTCGACAACGACGGCCCCGACAAACCAAATAACAAATGAACGTTTATTCTATACTAAGGCCTAGTTAATTTCCTTCTTCTCCAACGGGTTGTAGCGCAAAAACTTTTCGATCAAGTCGACGTGGGTCAACACCATCCGCCGACAACAGTACCGCTTCAACTTGAGCTTGTCCAACGCGTCCCCTTCCGACATCAGCTCGTCTTGAAGGTACTCGAGGTACGCCTCCCACTTGTCCCCGACGACCTTACCGCACGAGAAGCATCTGATGGGGATAATCATCTGGTGGCTGCGATGGGATGTGACTGGCGCGACTTTGCGCACTCGAGAGTAGTGTAAGCTTCCACTCAGGAAGTATGACAAATACAATAACGAGGGAGACGTAAACGTTCTTATCGCGATGTGAAAATTGATGATAAAGCCGTTGTGATCTAACTGACTCCTTTTCGAGTTATACTTCTTTTCGAATCTATCTTTGCTCTTCTGTAATCATCTGGAGAGTTAGGTTTTACTTGGCTTGCGATTACTAGTACAAGTGTCTCACATCTACCAAAGTTTCTTCTTTACTTTTCAATCAACAACCACTAAAGCTATCACCTCTACAACCATCGGATTAATCGTACTCATCACTGATGCCATTTCCTCCTGTTTGATTATCATTTTTCATCGGGTTGTCGGAGCCCCAAATTTCGTCTCATCTAAGGAGCCGCACCCACCTCATCGCACACCAGATGACCCAGTGGAAATTGGCCATGGCGTCGGCCGGCGGGCCCCACGAGATGCCGTACTCTCAACGAGGGGCACTGGTGATCTCTCCCGATGCCCGCTACCTGGCAGTGGTGATGGAAAAGCTGCTTCGCATCTACTTTCTTCAGACTCGTCAATGTGTCAAGACCATCGACTTCGACTGTCGCCATGTTTGCGATGCCATCATGGACTCACAATACGTCTACTTGTTTAAGAACCACGGGAAGGTGGTCGTGGTCGACTGGAAGGACCGGGTTCCCCAGATCGTTCGTCGGTTTGAGTTCAAACCTCCCCTGACTATCCTCAGCATCATCGCCGCTGTGCCTAACGAACCCGACACTTATTACGCCATTTGTGGGGGATCCAAGGCTACTGCGCCCCGGACGATGGTCAAGCTCGCTCCTGACGCTCGGGCAGAACAGGTATGGGCCGTAGAAAACGTGCAACTTCACGCGGTGCTGACGGACCGGACTAAGGTGGCATTCCTTTGCTCGAGTCACGAAGTGGTGATCTACCATGTTGATTCGCTTCAAGCCACTCCTGAACGGCTCAAATTCCCCTACAAGCTGGCGCTTACGCTGATGGCTATCTCCAATGATCAAGTGGTGGCATTAGGGTCGGAGCTGGGACCGATCCAAGTCATCTACGGTGGTCTCGAAACTCCGGTGCCGCAAAAGTTACTCAAATGGCACGTGGATTCAGTGACGGCGGTGGCGTTTACTCCCGATGGACGGTACTTGCTTTCCGGGGGTAAAGAAAAAGTGTTAGTATTCTGGCACTTGGACTCCGACAAAACCCAGTTTTTGCCCCGGCTCAATGGTCCCATCGATGCCATTGGTATCGACGATCCCAACAACGCTGTGTACCAGCTTTTGCTCGACCATGGCCCTCACCACGCTGAAGTAGTGGTGGTGCTGGCAGTGGACTTGGTGCTGAGGCTTGCGGTACTGCTGATTCGTCCCCAATTCCATTCCGACCCCAAAAACGTTAGAAAAGCGAAGAAAAAGTTGGCTGAACGCGGTGAAGTTCGTCCTACGAAGCTTTTGCACGACTATCTGACCCAAACCGAAATCAACCCTAAGCTGGGCCATGTCTTTGTCCCCACGGGACTGTCATTTCAAACGTTTGACCCCGTGCGCCAGGAACAAGTGGCTGTGCAAAACGCCACTCTGGTGATTTCCACGGGTAAGGTAAGACTGGAACAAGACTTGGTGGAGCCGGAGATCACCGGCCTCAAGTTCACCGTCGATGGTGAGTGGATGTGTACGTTTGACCAAGTGGAAACCCTGGAAGTGGACCAACTTTTGCTGAAGCACGATAAACAGTATGCGCTTAAGTTCTGGAAGTTTGTCGATACGTCGCTGACTAAAGACCCCAGTCTCGGTCACTGGGAACTTACCACTAAGATCATGGCTCCTCATGGAGCTAACCCGGTGGTGGCGATCGTGGCTGCTCCTAAAGCTTATCAAAATGGTCAAGCATTCTTGACGGCAGACAATAAAGGGGGATTACGAGTATGGCGGCCCCGGAGCCCCGTCGACGTCACTCTGAACGCGTTACGAGGCCAACAGACGGCATGGACGATGCGTAAGACTCATCCGCTGGGAGCAGTGGCGCTGGCGGTGAGCTGTGCCTGGCTGGACGACGGGCTGGTGATTGTGAGACTGGTGGAGCTGACGGTGGCGACGTTCAACGCCCACACGTTCCAGGAGATCCCCGCTTCCGAGTTCTGCGTGCCTCTGCTCACGGGGCTGCCCATTCGTGCCGTCCAGTTCGTCGGGGTCCACCTTGTGGTGTTGCTGAAGACGAGAGTCCTGCTGTTCAATATGGTCACGGGAGCGGTCGACGAATACGTGGCTGCGGTCGATACCACTGCTGGAGCGGCGCTGATGATGGCGGTGGACCCCGAACGTCAAGTGGTGGCGTTGGCGGTCAACTACTACCACCAGACTCCATTTGAAGTGAGACTGAAGATCGTGGTCATTGACCCGGCTCAACCGCAACCAGCATCGCACCATCATCTTTATAGCGGGGTCGCTGCCGTCAGATACGACCCTACGACCAAGGCGTTTGTGTTTGTTGACTTTGACCTGCGCCTCGGCACTCTTGGGGTCGAAGCTAATGACGACGGCAAGGTGGTGTCGATGGCGGATGCCATGAAGCAAAAGTTGCTCGACGCTCAGATCACTGCTGATATCATGAGTCAGAGACGAGCTGCTGATGCTCGCACGTCGGCCACGGAAGCAGACACGATTGATGTTGGTGGGGAACCGGCAGCCCCCAAGCCGGTGGATCTTAACTTGATCCAACCGCTTTTCCACCTGGCGGTGGAGTTGGAGACGTTGTTTGACCGCATCGTCAAGGTGATTAGATAGCATGAATAATGGATAGAGAATAGACCAGACTACGACGACTAGGATTTAGCCTTTCACCGACCCTTCTACTAAGTCAAGTGCTTGTGTTAATCTAAAGTAAAATGCACCTTTGGAGTAAGCCCGACACTTCTACTCAGCCTTGTTACTACACTGGTAGTGCTTGTGCTAATATACCCTCTAATTAAAATATTCATCGAAATAAGCTCACATCGTTTACTACATTATCAGTAATGGTTTTGGTTTAGTTTACCAGCCACTCTAGTATCGTATGTTGATTAATCTCGGTTGTCTTTTCCCCTGCACATAGTCAAAACCAGCCTTCGGTATATTCGCTACTGCAAGGTCCACGAGATCATTCCCACGATGCGTCCCTCAATAGCCGCTCCCCCAACTTCGATACCTTAAACTCCATTGTCTCCATGTTTCAGAACCTTGGAGCGTCTCTGGTTACCTCTGGTTAGCTCTGGTTAGCTATGACATGTCATCAACGGTTGTAATGAAAAGTGGTTGTCAATTTGATCCGACGTTGTCAAGGTGGTAATTAATTTATCGCTGGAACTGTAGGGAATAGCCTTATACCCTATTGCCAAAGTCTCCTGAGAGAGCCAAACTTGACACAAACCCCAAGCACCCAACATTAACTAGAGAACAGCGACACCATTACGTATTTGCCAATGTTTTTCCCTCCCCTCCTATTGCCGTCATTCGCTCCCATCTCGGTTTACTTTTTTTCCCTCTTGCCGTGCCAAGTCCGCACTGATCGGAAATAACTGGGAATAGTTTGTGGAAGGGCCCACGTTGGGCTTTAGTTTACGCTGGCAACGAACCCCTTTGGAGCCATATGAAACCACTAATTGGAATCGATGCTGGCTTCCACCTCGGGTTCTCTCCCCCAGTAGCCGTCAGTGTCTGGCAGCAATACAAGGCTTGACTGCGGCATGACGTCGGCAAACGGATAATTACGAACGCCGCACGCACTCGGGGGCCTCACCCCAGTCATAAGCCTCAACTTTACCCACACTAATGCCTCGGCTTCGACGCATGGGGTTTGGCGTGCTGACATCGGCCTGACAACCCTCGAGCACCGGCGTTTGGTATGGTAACTCGTCACTAGCTATTATTAGTGCCTCCCGAACACAAACATTGATAATGCCAAAAAAGAATGGTCTGGCAAAGGTCCCCGCACCCCGTGGGCATCATCATTTTTGACACCTCCATCGTCATCGACTATCGCTTATCGCTTACTATTTTTGACACCTCTAATTCACCACTAAGACTTACGATGATGGCCCACTCAATTTTACGGAGCTTTAGGTGGCTAAGCCTCAACCTTACTACCCGCTTATTTGAAAGTGACTCGGGCTAATAGTGGTGCCATGGAGTCGGTCGTAAGGTCACCAATCGCATAATTCGTGACCTTGCAACCATGCTCGACCCCCCGATTCCCACATGACCGGAGAGGGGTCCGGCTAATTTTAGCCACCGAGAAGCCGTAAGCTAAGCAGTGCCGGGGATTTGACGCTCACTGTCGTCACCGTGCTGAAATTACCTGCAGCAACCACGCGGCCCATCAATCATCACTGAAGTGACAACTTGGGGGAATTGATTCTGTTGTCGGAGGCTTTTTGATTATTAGTGGTTAATTTAACGGTTGTCAACGGTGCCTACGTTTCGGTAAAGTCAGGTCCCCGCCTCGCAGCATTCTCGACCGATGGCTGGCTGATTCGTTGAAACACAGAGCGCAAAAGCGAATCGTTCCCTGACGCAATTTTATTTGTTGATGTGCTGGTTGGGTGCCCGGGGCTAGTCGTGCGGCAGCTTAGCTGCCGGAGAAATTTGCAACCATTCCGATTTAGCAGTGGCGATCCTCAACTATAAATACTGGACGTCAACCTCTACTTCTCTTCCATTATTCAAACAACAACAACCCGAATAACATGAGACTTTCTTACGCTGCTATCTCGCTCTTGGCCTCGTTGGTCGCCGCCGACAAGTCGTTTGGTGCCGTCACCGTGAGAACGGGGACTAAGTTCCAATTCGGCGCCCTTTCCGTTCATGATGGTGAAGTTCACATCAACGATGGTGAAGCTAACATCGAATGGATCTTGAAGGACGGTGGTGCCCTTTGGGATAACAAGTCCAAGAAGTACCTTGTGTTTAACGAACGTGGTGAATTGTCCACCTCGGACAAGCCTGAGGAGATGTTTGCCGTCAGTGAAGGCTACCTCTGGTACGATGCTGAATCGGGCTTCTACGCTTGTCCTAGAAACGATGACAAGTACCTCTTGTCCAACAAAGAATGTCAAGGTGGTACTAACCTTGCCGTGTTTACCGTCGACGTCAAGGACGTTGAAAACAAGGATGACGACAAGAAGGATGACGACAAGAAGGATGACGACCACAAAGATGACGAACACAAGGATGATGACAAGAAGGAAGAACCTGCTCCTTTCGAACAAAAGGATGGCTTCGGACTCATTGCTATCCGCTCGGGCTCTCAATTCCAAAACCAAGCCATCAAGAAGGTCGACGCTCACCCTCACGTATTCTCGGTAGGTGGATCTGATGGTCGCGACTTGACGTTGTCTTTGAAGAGCGATGGTACCTTGGTTGACCAAGACGGACGTGGCATCTTTGTTGGTGACAACGGTGACGTTGGTAACGTTGACCCTTGGGGTGAACAACACCCTACTGGTGGCTTCAGCATCAAGGACGGCAACTTCTACTACTGCGGTGAACAAACGTTCTTCGCTTGCCCTGGTGGTGACAACAAGTACTCTCTTACCGTTAAGGGATGGGACGGTTGCACTGGTCTTCAATTGAAGGTGTTCCAATAAATGGGCTTACAATATGCACCCGAGTTTTATCTATTTTTCGGTTTTTATGATTTATGAATGAATGAGTGAGTATCTAAACAATTGTAAACAGCACGGCACTACTCCATTTAACATTACGGCGGCTCAGTGTTGGCGACTAAGACATTCATGAAACTAATGTAGTACCGGTTGCGTGTTGTTTTTCACAAAATGTACTACGAGTTGACTCTTGAATGAGCATTGACGTTAAGGGTGTTCACGTAGAAATTTGAAACCATGCCTGTGACCGTAGGAACAAAGCAGCCCATAATGACTATCACTGATCAAGTAGACCTTGTTTGAACATTTTGCATTAATTTCATATTTAGCATATAATCGCTTAATTCAATACCATTTCTTGAAGCGATGAAAACTTGTCGCAAGAATTACTTCAAGCGTTCAATTCCGATGAACACCTTGACTTCATTAACCTTATAGTTTTCTTAATGGCAGTCATCTTTCTATTGGCACTAATGTATGAAACCCTCCAGTTGAATATTAAAAAAATTGTTGACGGATTAACGATTAAGAATATTTAGTGATGTCTCCGATAAACGGGCGTCTACAAATTGTCAGTGGATGTTGATTAGGGCTATGCGGTAATTTAACCTTGTAAAGCGTGTTCGAAGAAGTCCTCGTCTTCCTCGATGTTCTCCTTGATAATGTCCAATCCCCCTTGGAACTCGCCGTTGATGTACAACTGGGGGAACGTAGGCCAGTCACTGAACTTTTTAAGTCCTTGTCTCACCAGGTCATCCTTCAAAATGTCGAAAAAGCCGAATCTCACCAGGTGTTCGCGCAAAATAGCCACCAATTGACGAGAAAACCCACATTGCGGCAGCGACGGCGACCCCTTCATGAACAACATGATGGGAGCAGCGTTGGTCAACTTTTTAAGCCGTTCGTTGAGCGCTTCCTCCAGTTCGGGTTCGGCCGTGGTCGCCGCCGGTTCCGCTGCCGGAGCCGGGGCCAGTTGGGCAGCAGTAGCACTGGTGGGTGCCGCCAGCGGCTCGGCAAACTGGTTAAGCGCATTCACCAACTCCTTAGGGTCAGCTCCCAGCATCTCTGCCAAAATGGTAGCGTTACGAATAAGGATGAAGTAAGGGACAGCATTAACGTCAAAAAGCTCAGCGATGTCGGCATGGTCGTCGGCATTCACCAGGATAAACATGTATTGGGGATCGCTGGCCTTGGATTCAGCGACGGTGTTGAACACCGAGGTCATCGTCTTGCACGGCGCCGCCCAGGGAGTGTGGAAGTACACGGAAATAAGCTTGCTGGGGTTATCCTTGGTGAGTGCCAGGAACTGGCTTTCGTTTTCCACTTCGATCACGGGCATGGGGTGAGGGTAATATGAACAGGAAGTGGTGGGGGAAACGAGGGCGAGATGAATCAGGTGCGGCTCGGGTGCCACTCGGTGCGACTCGGCAGCCAGTGATCGGGTGGAAGGGATTATTTGCGATTATTTACCCGAGACGTGGCCTGGCGTCGTTTTGCGTCATCATGTTGATGAATTAGCCAATGGTAGAGTTGGTAAGTAGTGATTTTGGTGGGTTTAGAACGGTGAGGGTGTCGGAGATAACGGGAACTGAAAATGAAGCCGAGTGCGGGTTGTCAAGCTGATGCCACAATGAATGTGAGTAAGGAGCTTTGATTAAGTAGCTGAATGTCGTGACCAATGAAGACTTCGATATTACCGGAGTGGTCACGGTTAGAGGGGGGTTAACTGTATCACGGAGATATCCGTGTGGACGATATACCTTGCCCCAAAGCTATTTGTGGCTGAGGCTAGAGATGGTATTGATAACGAGATGGCGAAGATTAGTAATCTTCACAACCCAACCTTTTAAGCTTAAAAATCTTCTCGTTGACAACTACCTTATTGAATTTATTGATATCATTGTTGCCTTTACTTCCCCGTAATCCTTACACAGAATTCACCTTTTGAAGGTAGCGCTAAAGTCGCACACCTCGCAGCATCGGTGTCGCTTCCTAGTTGGTAACCCTCCACCAAAGCCATGTCGTTTGCGGCGTGCCACCAGCACCTTACCGAGCTCAAGGCACTCATATCCTCTCCTCAGGATTTGTCGCTGCCACCTACGCCACGGATCCAGTACCTATGTGATTCGCTACGTTCAATCATGACCACCTATGGTGCGGTGATTCCTGACATGGACATTGCTCGACGGCTTGGAGTGGATACTAAGGCGCTTAAAAAACGACTGGAAGCCACGATATCCGAGGCTGAAGTGGAAATGTCCCAAGCAGTGGTGGTTCCCAAATCATCCCAGGCGTCGCTGGCGTTTCCCAATATGCGAAAAGCCGTCGAGGCTCAGTTTGTTCTGGGTCAGCTTCTGGCAGCGTTGCAAACATTATCACTGTATTTGAGTGCATTCCAGTTTCGTCAACAGTTGGATGCTCAGCATCCTCAACCATTTATGGAGTTTAATTATCTCAAGTTCTTGGTGACGCTCTATCAAACGTTGTGGCAAGACGATATCCTGGGCGATGTTCGGGTGCTTGAACTGATATTAACCAAGGTGAATTATTACTACGTCAAGAATTCGGTGGCATTAATGGATTTCCCCGAGGAGGTGGCGTATTATAATCAACTCAAAGTGTTAAATTTATTTGTCAAGGCCGAGCTTGGACACATCCCCGAGTTTCTTGAGGCATTCGAATCCCACTACGTCGATGCCATCACCGACCCTGACTTGGTCAACGTCTATATGGTGTTTTGCGTGCTCACAAAACCATTTAGTCAACTCACCTACGCCGAAGACGATTATTATGAGACGTTTTCATCCACCCATCTATACCAAAACATCCTCGAACCATTGGCTAAAGCTCGTTTTGCTCAAGTATCAAAGGTACTTGCCCTGCCTTCATTTCAACGGTGGTACCATACGCTTATTGCTCCCTACGTGGCCATCACTTTTGATTACTTTCACTCCACCATCATTCTCAAAATGTTTGTGTTGATCATGAACATGACTGCCCGGATATCGCGACAACAATTGGAAGATTTATTGGGAGTACTGGGCGTAGGCGAGCTTTTTGTGCAAGTGCTAGGAGTAATGCAACTTAGAGGCGTCGCTTATGACTGTGAAACGGATTGCTTCTTTACAACCACTCCAGCTTCGTCCACCGATCAGTTAGAAGAGAATGTTGCCCTGGTGGCGGCAGCCATGCTGGGAGAAGCCGAGGCGATGATGATGAAGGCATTATTGGTTAGCCGAGCGATGGAATAGTTAATAAAACACTTGCATGAGCAAAGCAGATAAGCGTTCTAGGCTTTTAAACAGTGGGAATTCGAAAAAATTGTAGGCAAAAAGAGAAGCTCCGGTACAGGGAATCGAACCCTGATTTGCTCGGTGAAAGCGAACCGTGATAGCCATTACACCATACCGGACTTTGTTAATAAATTTTTATGAGCTCAACTGAAAATATTTGTGAATTAGACGTTTTCTGGCCGTAAATCCCTAAATAATGGGTTTTCTTACCGAAAAACACTTGCTCAAAGTTCAAGGGAACCATAAAAGTACTTACAAATGGATCTAATCAGCAGAAATATAATTTATAAACCAAAAAAGATGTTGCTCATGACAACTTCTTTCAAAGCGTATTGATGCTGTTTGCATTCAAAACTTTGGTTTCCATCGATTTATAGTTCTAGGTTTACGCAGTGACAAATACTTAATCATAGAATACAAGTATTATGGCAGTGATCGTATATATTAACCATCTTTGTAAACATTTACCTAAAATGATAACTAAAAATCACAAATTCGATCAGTTTAATGCATTAGAAAGGGTGTGAGTAACGAAATTGTTCCTTTAAGTCCTTTCCTTGGAGGGATACGCAAGTAGAGAAAAGCATATTGCCTCTTCTTCTTTCCATTAGTCCAACTGTTAATCCACAAAAGGAAAATCTATGTGGGGTTAGCACAAGCCTTACGCAGAGTTTGTTAGGTCAATGAAGGTTTCCATCTACTACAGCCATCATGCGTGTTTCGGCAAAGCTAATTTTTGTGTTAGATATCACCTGCTTTGCCGGATCAAACCTGTTAGATTGTTGAGGCTCAAACTACTTCACATAGCTCACAATTTTGTTTATCATTCGAAACGACGTCTCGTGGTTTATTTAATTTGACTAATTGTTTTCAAGAGTTCACGGGTCCTTTTCATATGCGATATTGTTGATGCTTTCATTGTTTGACCCTCGTCGTCAACGACCCCTTTGTAAAACAATCGGATACGACATGCGTTTGACAACACCTTACAATCCTAACTCAAATTTGTAAGTACACGGCTTGTGATAATTCAACCCCACTTCCATTTAGGGATATGTTTGCGAGCACGGAATAGGACTGAATTCGTGGAAAGCAACCTCGCCATGGCGACCACAGAGGAGAACTTCGGGTTTATCATAAGATTCCGCGATTGATCAGATGGTACAAAACTCCCCTGATATTATTATTTTTCCGAACTACAAGCGACCACATGGTTTAGACGCAAAAATCGGACGGAGACGAAAACATTTTCATTGTTAATCGTTGGTAGAATCCAGCAACACGCGCGTTCGTCTCCGCAATCTCTGTCACAGGGTAAATCAATCTCGCCAGCAGTATCACGAGTATATCGCTAATCTAGGGGCTAAACCTCGCTAAAGATATCGTTAGGTAGTATCGGATATTCTCAAACAGTTATTTAGGAGTAACTAAAATACCAAGGATAGAAATGAACTGTGTTTGTGTGATCTCTCTCGGTTCCAACTGCTAGCAGTCGATATGAGTTATGTGAAATACATTGTTCACCAAGAAAGTGCATTGTTCAACAAAGCCTACACCACAAACTAACCGATTATGGTAACTTCATTTGCGAGTCTTTGGAGTATAAAATGACTCAAGACTTCCTCCAATTCTTCATCATCCACATATGAAGTTCAGTGCCATTATCGCCATCACCTCTGCTGCTCTCGTCGCCGCTGCCCCGGCTCCTGCTGCCAATGCGGTTGCCGACTTCCAAGCCGGAGGTTCTTGGGACTGGAGCGCCGCCTTCAACGGTCTCTTGCCCTGGAACTGGTCGTTCCGCTTTTCCAAGTCCATCACCATTCTTTACGATTCCAGCAACAAACCTCACTACTTCAACTTCCCTGATAACTACAAGCCTTGTGGATGCTCTCAAGACAACGCTTACGCTGTGGCCGAGTCCAAGGCCCAGTTCTTGATCGACAACAAGGGGTTTGCGTTGAACAAAAACACCGAGATCAAGTTTGGTGGTTAAGTTAGCTAGCAAAATAAATGACAAGTACAAAACGCGTTTTCGCAGGTACCACAACGCACAGCGATAAGTCGTACATCACACGGAAGTCACTACAAATTGAAGGTCGAATAAATCAAAACGTGTACTATAAAGCTAAATAAAACGAAGAGAAGTATCGAAACCGGCGCTACCATGTTTGATGGTAGCGGAAAGAGGGCAAGTTCAGCCGCTACCACACAACTGAACCTGCCCTGGAGATTAGCGCCTACCTTACGCATGCCCCTCATCGCATCTCTAGTAGATACCACCACCTCTTCGAGCTCACCCCGAAATGGTGACGGTGTGCCATGAGTACCAATGAGGGATTTGGCCCGCCCCCACCATCTGGTTCCTAAGCAGACGATGGAGACAGACCGGGGGGAGGAAAAGCTGCGTTCCCAGGCGTCAGCCTTCCTGAAGAATTGAACCACGGGGTGATGGTGGTGTATTTATACTTGAGATGGACGCGTCGTGGTGATTAGCGTCTCTGATAACCTGCTAGGGGCTCCCGAGCTCGATTAGGCATAGTTTATGCTAAATTGAGAAAAGATTGTCCTGCAGGAACCTTAAGGTCCACTACTGTCGGGCTCAGGTACCGAGACACTAACGTTTATGGGCAAATTAATATTGTCCGACACGCTAGACATTTTCAGTCTTTTGCCAATCGCGTTTGACGAGTTTTTGGAGAATGTGGAATTTGGTGGGGTGATGATGAAAATGGAACCACAGGGTAATCAAATGGAACGGCACGGTAATGATGGTTCGGAACGGAGAGGTAAGGCTAGTGAGTGATTGTCGGTGCAGCTATGTTTGCCGTGTTTGGCTCCAGCTAATGCCTTTGTGATGACCGAAGTACGGTGCGATTTGCCCGCCTCTGTCCCCCAATGGGGTGGCAATAGTGGCTGAACGCGGGTGTAACTAAGGTTCGTTAGCCGTGAATGCAAGCCTAAGTTCGGTGAGGCGAGTGAGGCTCGTCCCAATTCGGCAAAATGGTTGAGGGGGAAAATCGGTAACGACACGCTCGGCGGCGCTACCAATCGGTTTTTTTCTTACGATCCCGGCAAACGATTGAGCCGAACCCGCACCCACCGCACACCCTCCAATCATGTACAAGCGGCAACACACTCAACCACAAGCAGCGGTTTCGACTCCGTCATACACCCAAGACCAAGATATCCATGCTCAGCTCTCCACGGTGGGGATGAAAGTGCGCCAGCTGGTGGCGATGGGCTACAAGGTGCCGACGGACATCCCGTCACGGGTCCCGTTGCCCCCCCTGATGGATAAGCCCCCGGCACTCGCGGCGGGGCTGGGATCGACGTTGGATACGATGCTGGGACTGAACTTGGGTGACTGGGGGATGCTGCCAGTGCAGACGCTTCCCGAGAGCAACACGGGGCGCAAGCGTCACTTGGAACAAGAACCCATCAAGTTGGTACGTCCTCCTCTCGGTGAGTTGAGATTTGATGAGCAATTCTAAACCGGGCAGGCCCGACAATTAGTTAGAGATAGGTAGGATATTCAACAGGTAGACACAGGTATTGGATTGTTGTAGAGAGTGGCTTGACTCTGTGATATAGGACAAAGTGCGAGAGTCATGATGGAGTAATGGTAGACAAATGTCACAACACATCGACGGATAGTCAATATTTGATGGTTGAATATAGTCAATTTAATACCTGCTTTAATGTGCAGAGTGTAATCAACGTTAGGACAAGGGACAGGAAAGGTAACGTAGGCCAAATTCTGTAGAGGGCTATATCCTAGTCCCTGTAAAGGGCTATATCCTAGTCACTGTAAAGGGCTAAATCCTAGTCACTGGAAAAGGCTATATCCTAGTCATTGTAAAGGGCTAAATCATAGTCACGGTAAAGGGCTAAATCCTAGTCTCTGAAAAGGTCCACGTGATTCTGGAATGTTCCAATGGTGGCGAGGTCACACTCCGTAGCTCCCGAGACAAGGGTAAACGCTGGCACCTGCACAGGGGTATAAGCCGCACCGATTAAGCAGTATATATTCGATTACACTCGCCTAACCCAACTTAATCATACGATGTCGTACACTCCCCTCAGTAACCCTCCCGGTTACGTTGAAGAAGAGGTCCGTACGGGCCCCTCCGAAGATCCTTTGGGCGATGATTTCAAGTACCTGGTGAACGTGGCTGGGTGTGACTTGAGTGTTCGCCAAATGTTTATCCGCAAAGTGTATGCGTTATTGACGGTCCAGATCTTGTTGACGGTGGTGGTGGGGTATGTCATTCGACTGAACCCCGACCTCCAGAAATGGTGTATGAACAACATGTGGTTGTACATTGTCAGTATCGTGGGGACGTTTGGGTTTTTGATTGCCACCGCGTTCAAGGCGAAGCAATATCCGCTCAATTTGTTTTTGCTAACGGGATTTACCATCTGTGAACTGTATGGTATTGGTCTTATGTGTCTGTTTGTCGAGCTGGATGTCGTGGTCAAGGCATTATTGCTTACTCTCGTCATCTTTATTGGGCTTACGCTTTTTGCCTTCCAGCTGTCGTACGACTTTACCCAATGGCAAGGAGTGTTGGGGATGCTGTTATGGGCGTTACTTGGATTCGGTCTCGTGATGATCTTCTTCCCCGGCCAACTGCTGACGGTGGAGATGGTGTATGCCGGTTTAGGGGCGCTCATCTTTGCCGTATACGTGATTGTCGATACCCAGTCGATCATGAAGAAGGTCCACTTGGACGATGAGATCATGTCGGCCATGCAATTGTATTTGGACGTGGTGAACTTGTTCTTGTTCATCCTCCGCCTCTTGCAACTGAACAACGATAGCTAGATTACGACGACTATAATGTAACGACACCAATGACTAGAATGTGTATCCTTGACTAGAATATAAAAACATAAGCTTATCTCGCTAGCCTACGCGAATATAACGGTGGGACTCGACTCTCATTATTCGCAGCCATTTGCGATAATTCCACCACACGATAATTCTCTACCACACGATAATCGTCTACGATCAAACTATTCAAAGCTCAAGATTCAACCAAAAAGGTTTGTTCGAATCTATTTGTTTTAAATTTGTGAAGTTTCAAGTAGTCGAGTAAAGGCACAGCAGACAGTTTAGTGGAGTGAGGCAGAGAAAGTGGAGTGAGGCAAGGAAGGTACAGTGAAGACAGTTAAGCCAAGACAATTAGTGAAGTTAAATTAATATGTTTTGGTTCACGGTTGAAACCTATAGTCGAGGACTTCTCTTTACCATCACACCCTCCATTAACTCTACTTAAACGTTGTTAGGTTATCTCTACTTTCTCCCCATATCACGACTATTATTGTTTTTTCAAGACGCGAACCGCGTACGTTTATGAATCGACAGGAGTTGACGAGGGCGTATGTCCAACGGCTCATCCACCTGTTGGTGTCGCTGAGTCTTGGTGATGGGTACGTGGCGCTGGTCGTCGACGACATGTCATCGCATTTACTGCTGCTGATGCTGCTGGCAGGACACTATGATCTCGATATGGTGATGGCTCAGCTCCAGCAGTCTCTCGTCGCTCGGGGCAAGCGTCTGGAGTGGCTGAGGCTCCAGCAGTTGATTGAGCAATTGGTTGAGCTCAAGCTGGAAGTGTCTTATGGAGGCCAGCTGCCGTTTTCTCCCGAGGAACAGGTGGCTCGGTACCTTGTGTTCATCCTTTCGTTACCTCACCAACCACTGCGGCGACTGAGTCCTCAGACCCGTCCGGCGCTGCTGTACATCGATAGTGTGTCCCATCGTGGCCTGAGGATCGGTAAATCCCGATCGGTGATGCTAGGATACCCATCATTGTCATCGCAAACGCTGCGGTCACGACTGCCCCAGCGACCATCGTCGACGTTCGGCTATCCTGGAAGCCGTATGAGCCATCTCATGCTGGCAGACTCGATGGTTGACGAATACCGCCAGTCAAACCCTGATTATACCCCGATGGGACCCGATCAAATCAAAACGCTTCAGTACACGTTATTGGGACGAGACTCAAAGTTGATTCTCTTCAACCATAATGATGCTCTGGTATGTCTTCCTAAGGGGCTTTTGATCCTGGATGCCCGGATGTTGGCGCTGATCACCGAGTCGGCGATCTTATACAAGTCGTTAGTGGTGTTTTGCGACTTAAACAAAGGCAAGTTGAACTCGCCGATCAAAATGGCATTTTTGTCGGCGGTAGAAGACCAGCTTAATCTTTATCTGAACTTCATCAATGATCTCTTTGCCCCAGGAAATCCCAATGAACCCCTCACCCTTTTGGGGGTCTATGGTCCCATCATGTCTTACATATACATCTTGCGGCTACTACATGGACTTGTGGGTCAGCTTGACATCAACGGCTACTCGTTTCTCTCACGAGTGGACGAGCTTTCTAAATTTGGCGATCGGCGTATCCGCCAACTAAGCCAAGAGATATTTCGCAGCATCGTTCACCCATATTACGATATATTGGAGCATTGGATTCTTGACGGTACGTTGACTGACGATCTGGATGAATTCTTTATCAATGTTGATGCTGATGCTGTTGACTTCAACCACTCCATTCAGTATAACGCCAAAATGGTGCCTGACTTTATCCCCGCGTCGGTGGGAGCTAAAATTTACCAGATTGGCAAGATGCTTATCTTTTTGAAAAGATATTGCAAGCAGCTTCAATGGGTGGCTGAATACCGGCAGACTTACGACTACATTGCCGATCAACAGCATACGGGACTCAAGGATATGGAGATCAACGATATCTCTCAGCTCGTGCTGCGACAATATCACGACTTGCTTCACGCCCTCACTTTATTACTTGAAGGAAGTGACAACGAATTGTTTGCTCATATCGTCAACTTTAAACGATTTTACCTCACTCAGGGGAGTGACTTTATCGATACCGTGATCACTCAGGGTCAAGATATGCTCGCCGAGTCGCTGAACCGAATCACGTATACTCAATTGTCCAAGGTATTGACGGAGCTGATCCGCACTCTGAGTGTGAAAAATAGTCGTTACCAGGACCGGCTTGAGGCGCTGCTTTTAGAACACCATCAAAGTAGTCTTGGCCTCGATGCATTCACCATTGACTACCGCATTGATGACCTCAGCATCAGCTACCTTTTCCAATCACAGATCCCCCGGTATAAAGAGATGTACTCGTTTCTCTTCCGAGTTCGAGTGTTGGGTTACGCTCTTGGTGAGAACTTTGTCTATGCCAGCAGTAGTGTTAACCAGGATATCGCCAGTGTAAAGCAATTTCCCATGGCCAAGTGGTTGCCAAAAACGTTACGGGTGGTCAATTGTTTACGGTTTATCATGGTACAGTTTATCGATTGGCTCATCTACTACCTTCTGTTTGACGTGATCGAGCCCGCATTCGAGCGGATGGCCAACAAGTTTTTCAAAACCAGGGTAAATAGCGCTCAGCCGGATCTTGACCAGTTAAATCCAAACTTTTTGGCGCTGGTGGGGATTGCGTCGCTGCAAGTGAGCCATATTGACCAAGCGAGCCACAATATGAATGAGCTCACCATTGACGAAATCATCTCTACTCATCAGGGCTATTTGGACCAATTGCTGTCTAACAAGCTCGTGCTGGAATTGGTGAGGGGCAAAGAATCGGGGAAACCGTACCTGGAGCAAATCGCCGATATTTTGGAGACGGTGGAGCTGTATATCCGAGTTCTGGACGTATACTTTGGTCTTGTGCCGAGTTATACGCAAAGGGTGAGGCTTTACAATCCCGATGATGAAGATGTACAAATGGATGGTGACTTGGCCCAGGTCGAGTCCGAATTGAAGGAAACTTACTTACGGTTGGCTGGTCCCATCAAATCAAAGTATGACCAAGAGCGCACTCAATTACGACGGGATATGCGGCGGGACTTCGATCTACGCGACTTTGCCATATAGCATAGTTGTGGCTAGAGGTTCATACTAGATGGATATATACCAATGAAACGGCATAATACTTCGCAGGCTCAATTGTCTCCGGAATCGTTCAACAACTCTTGAGACTCTTCGTCGGGCTTTTGCTGCTTCTTCTTTTTCAGCTTCTTTTTCTTCGATTTACGCTTGGCGTGCTTGGTTACCTCGGGCGACGCGGGAATTTCATTAGTGACAGGCAATTCCGGTTCGCAATCCAGCACGTTTTCAATGATGATTTTGTGGACACCGTCGACGTTGACTACCAGCTCAACGATACCACCGGTACGGTACAGTCTGGCTTCCGAGTGTTCTTGGTTGTAGTTGGAGCTACCACTGATGGGGATACCATCCGAGTGTTCGTGACCGCAATAGTATTCATTCAGAGGACGTTTGCCATTGCGATTAGCCGGAGTGTGGTCACGAATGGTGTTTTCCGCCGCCTGTTCCAAAGCGCCATCTTCCAGCACAAACACGTCGTGTTGAGGGTCGAGTTTGGCGTCAGCGGGACCGGGAAGTACTCCGGGGCGTTTGATGGTGACAAACAGCTTATTAACTTCCAAAGGGTGGGAGGCGAGGTTACGAGGCATAAACATGCCATCTTGAGGCGGTTGCGGCGTTGTTTGCGGCGACACGCCGTCGATGGAGTTGCGCTTCAGGGTTACGGCCAGGGTTTTGTACAACATGTGCAAATACAGCGACAAGTTCCGCTTAGACAACGGGCCGGGGTGTTTCCGTTTGATGTTGCGGTTAATATCGATATAGACGTCCAGTTCGTCGACGATTTCTTCACCAATGAGTTCTTCAATCACGTCTTCCAACGTGAGCACCCCCATGGCGCCAGTAGGTTCACCGGGTTTTTCCAGCACCACGATCATGTGACTTTTACCTTCCTGGAAGTAGTTAAGGATATTAAGACACAGCGTCGAGAGGCCAGTTTCAGGTAAAGTAGCAAGGGGGAACAGCAGCACCGGGAGGGCGTCTTCGGGGTCGTAGGAAATGAGTACTCGTACAAGGAGCATACCGACAAAGTTTAATGGTTCGTTAGGTAAATGGATGGGGATACGAGAGAAACCGGCGTTGAAGATTTCTTCGACGGTAGCTTGGTCCAACACGGTATCGGAGCTCATGGTGAATACGCGGTTCATGGGAGTCATGATTTCCAGGACCGGTTTTTCCTTCAAATCCAACACGGCCAGGATGATGGTGACTTCGTCCTGGTTCAACCGTTCGACACCCATGGTGCGATGGAGGGTAACCAACGTTTTGAGTCCCAGTTTTTTGTACACGGTACCGTGGTCTTCACCGAGGATATAATCCAATAGAAGGGCACAGGGGTAGGCAATGGGGTACATGATGTACATCAAAATGAGGACGAACGGGGCACAGAAGGCCCCCACTTGAAGCCCATACCGAACACAGATGGACTGAGGGATGATTTCACCAAAGACCACGATCAGAGCCGTCAGGGCGACCACGGCAGGCCACCCGCCTCCAAGCACCCGATCAAGAACAATGGGTAAGGTTTCGTTGGTGATGACGTTGGAAAGCAACAACGTCACGAGCACCCAGTGCTTACCACGACCGATGAGTCGGAGCACTTTGCGCAGATCTCGACGTTCTTGTTTATCGCCTGACGTTGCCAATACTTTCAAGTACACTTCGTCCTGGCCCATGAGCCCCAAGGTGAGACCAGCAAAGATCCCTCCCATGATGACGAGAATGGCCAGGATCGCAACCTCGGTCCAATACTCCTCGATGGAGAGGGGATGGTGCTTAGCGGCGTGGGGGGGTTCCAGGGTATCTCGAACCATGTGGGCCAAGGGGAAGGCAACAGCTAATCTGAAAAGTTGCGAGCCGATAGCAGTAGTTCGGGCATATCGTATCATCTAAATGGGGGCGGGACAAGTGGCAGGTACTTTGTTGGTAAACCAAGGGTGGTTCGATAGGGTGACAGCAGGATGACTGCGGCAACCGGTTGTGTATAGAACCAGGCGCGCGCGAAAAAAGATTTTTGCAAATTTTAGTGCGACTACCACTAGGGATAAAAAAAAAAGTCGCAGTAGTGTCGGTAGACACGGCACCAGCCATAGCGACATTAAAGCGACATAAAAACCGGTAGAAAGATCGTCACTGGGGAATCTGGTGTTAGTGCTTTGTGGTGTTGTCGTGTTTATCGTGGTTAAGTGGTCACGTGATCCACCCCGATTTTGGAGACAGTCGATTGGTAAGTGGGTAATTGGCGCTAAACGTTAACACCGACAGCTCGGGCTAGTGTCGGTGTATGTAGGGATACGGCTAGATTGTCGGAAACACCACCTCCTTGGACGAATGAGAGTATTTTTACGGGTGGGGCGGGTGTCACCGGAGTGGGGTGAATCATCGACACCCGCCTCGTGGCTGGGGACATCATGATACGTCGACGGAAATGCTCGTGCGGGGGACGTTATCGCCTGTGTCGGCAGCTGTCACTGCGTGGAAGCGGTCGATGTGAGCTTCGAGGTGATTCGCCGTCGTATTCCGATAGACAGGATGAAAACAACTCTGGTAAAGCTGAAATATGACAAGAATGTCATCTAGTGAACTGGAGAGTAATCGAGTAGTTGAGTAATCGAGTAATTTAGTAATCGAGTCCGTCCCTGTGTGATTTCGGAGTGACAGAGTGACACAGAAGTGGTAGAGGCGGAATGCCGTCGATGTAGTGGTGGCTATGCGACTGGTACCCTGCATTTACGCTGGCGAATTTCCGATAAGGCTATACGAGGTTTGGTGTGCGGAAATCCCAGTGATTGGTACCAACAACGATGGCAACCGCGGGGAACCGCTTATGATGATTAACTACGCCTCTGACCATGATAATCAAGCAATAAAATTACCTCAACGGTCTAAGAAAAAAAAAAGGAAAAAAAAATAAAAAAAAAGTTTAATGTCTGACGTCGGATATGCATGTTCTGGAAAGAGGTAGGGGCATAAAGGAGGGTTCCAACATGCTGGCGACGGCTTCCATGCGGTGACACAATGGCGTCGATTGCGGAAATGAGGCCAAAATCACCGGTGTTATGTCCCCAGGGTTAAACCGTTTACGACTTGACTTAGACACTGATTTGTCAGGGTCTGAGACAAATCGACCAGGGGGTACTTTGACGAAAGTGACGGTTCCCCTGGCTTTTCGAGGCACCGACATTTTCTGTCGGGAGGCGGATTACGCTTTTGACGGGACGCCCGCCTGCCAACGGCTGCGCCAGGGTTAGAACGTGCGAGATTAAACGGATTAACGGCACCCCTCGGCACCGTGACGACTTCCCATGCACCGCAAGTATCCGAAGCCACCGAGGGGGTACTTTTCCGTTGACCTGTGCCACTTGGTCGAGTGGTGGAAGTTAACCCCCACTCGGAACCCCGCGAGTGATGGCGAATTATCATCAAAGAGATCATTAAATCAATGAATAAATCAACGATTAAGCTAGCTGAATAAACCAAAGGAACTAGTGAATGAGTACTAAACACGTCTATTGTTAAAGCTTATTGTTTCCCCTCACACAACTTCTAAATATCTTGATTACTGATGTACATGCATTCCCCGCAGCAGACTCTCAGCAAATGAGGTCGAGTCACCCACCGCTAACTCGGCAACCACAAAAGCTACCACCAAAAAAACTCCACCAAACGTAACCATGACTCCTCTCTCTGACCTCGTCCTTTCAAACCTCTCCTAAACCCCCTCTAAACCCTTATTTCGTGTCCCTCCCCACGGACCAATTACCTAGCCCAGCCGCTCGCACCTCGACAAACTTCGCACCTTTCTTCCCCCACCCACAACCCCCACGAGCCCCCACCAGCTCCCCCCCCCCTCCCTACGTTGGACCCCGCGCCCCGG
>JAJMSK010000085.1:0-31387 GCA_030578555.1 Diutina neorugosa
CCCCAACCCGGCGCTGGCGCCGCGGCCGGCGCCGGTATCGGCCACCGCCACTCCCAGCGCCCCGGCGGCGGCGCCTGTACCCCAGGCGTCGGCTAATGGTCCCGGAGGCCCCCAGTATCCCCTCCCGCTTCCAGCGTGGCTGCCTCAGCACCAGTATCGCCAACAGTATACTGCCACTCCTCAACAAGGGACGCCGCACCAGTCGCCGCCGGCGCTCCATCATGGCCACCCGCAAGGGGCGCCGCAACCGCAGATGGCGCCGGCGCCACCTGGTCCTCCTCACCTAGCGCCGGGCCCTCCCGGTCATCCCCAGCCGCTTCCGGGTCAACCATACTACTTCCCCGGAGCGCCGCCGCAACAGTACCCGCCGCCGCCGCCGAACGGACTGTACCCGCCTCCCTATTACGGGAGCTTTGTCCCCGTCCAGTATCCAGTGAATAATTGGCGGTGAAATAACTAAGGAAAAAACGCGCATCTTATATCTATAGCATAGCGGTGATGGTTTTTATCATCCTTCTCCCCTCGTTTTAGCGTTATTTAATGTAATTGCAGAAAAGAATCTGACGTCGACCGGAGTTATCACGGTGATAACTCCGATGAGGACTTAGTTACTAACATGTTAACTCTTTGGCAGCCTAACCGATCATTTGACAATGATGATTTGTGTCTTTATTGACATGTGATATCATTGTTTCACAATCGTTAACTGAAACAAGCGACACCAATCATCAAGTTTTCGGCATTGAGTCCACCCACGATTCAATTTCGTGCCATGTCCACCATACCACTTTCCCCTTGGCTGGTACCGATGAGTTAACGGAAATGCCAATGTTAGCTAACGCTTTGATCGCCGATTGTCCCACTTTATCGTTAGTCTCATCACGAATGACAATACCCCCACCATTGGCATCGATCATCGGTAAGATATCGGTCCTCAGATCTCCCACTACCGTCCAATTAACATTGGTGCGGTTCAATTGAGCAATCACGCCCGCTTTATCGGCACCGGTGTGGATTTTGCCATACTTTGTCGCCATGAATTGACCCAGAGCAAAGTCGACTTCGTTGGTGATATACTGTTTGATGTGAATCCCATAATGTTTCATACATTGTTTCATCCACCACAGACTCCAATTGAGCGATAAGATGATTAGGGGTACTCCCAAGGCATTACACTTGCGAGCCGCCGAAACGAACCCGGGACGAAGCTGAGGAAGCGGTCCTTCGGGATGATGAGGCCATTGAAGAGCACGACCCCGTTCGAGTCGAGCAATTGACGCTGCTTCGATGGGAGCAAGCGCCAGTTGCCATCGACGTTCTTCGTCGATGGTGGTGGGGGGAGGGTGGTCGTGCGCGAACCGATCATAATCGACCATATACTGGTCAGTGTAGGGTTGTAAAGGTTGACTGGCGACCAGGGGTAACGTATCATTGACGGTGATGGTTTCATCCCAATCAATCACTAATCCTTGACAGGGGTGATGGTGAAACGCGGTTTCAGCATTGATTCCCCCTTTATTCATGGTGTGTGCCTCGCCAACACTTAAAAAAGTTCCCCACCACTCGACGATCATCAACACCAGAAGTTTAACCATGGAAAACAAACCGTGATAATCTGATGCCAACGTTAACCTAACTATCAGTGAAACGTTGATTACAGTTGTGAAGAGGACAATTCAAGGAGAGGCTTGGTTATTGGTGGAGGCGATTATATAAGCGCCACCGCCAACTCCAGTTTGGTCTCAATCGGGTTAATCGTGCCGAATACGGTAACCCGGAATCCCACGTACCTGACGAACGTCGGCAACTCCGGCAATGTGTGACCCCGGCTTTGCTTTTAACCTCCATCTATTTCCCCTACGAGCAATGGCGGAGAGTGAGACCATGTCCCGAATAGGCAAGAGGTGCGGTGGCATGTGACCGCCACCTGCAATTATAAACCGGAAGCGAGATCCAGGGCGTTTGTCTAAACCACTGCCAAAAGCCCATCATGACCACCTCCAACGATCCTCCCGCTCAGAACGTGTCGGACATTCTGCCTACAGCCGACCCCAAGCAAGCCGACGAAGCCTTTGCCAAGAATGGGATCCCTTCCGTCGAACAACAACAACTGGCGCTCGACCAAGTGCGGAAGCTTTTGAACGATGCTGGTGTCGACGGACGCTTTGATGAGTACGTCACCGCGACGTTTAGCTACATCTCGGGAGCCCTCTACAAGATGGCCACTGCTACCGACCGCGAAGCGGCGCTGAAGGAAATCGCCGACGATTTGAAGCAAAAGTGGGAGAATTGGGTCAAGGAAAGAGAAGCCAAGGAAGCGCAAAAGAAGGCCGACGAAGAAAACGCCACTTCGCTGGAAAAGCCCGACCAACCGCAAAAGCTGGGCGACGCCACCCCTGCTAAATAGGGGCCAAGTCAGTCAGTCGGTCGGGAGCTCCGCCGGCTCCCTCCCCCCGGGACCACACGTAAGCCTAAACCTTACCACGCAGGTGTAGAGAGTTAAATTTATCGTCACCACAATGTACATTATTATTGGTTTATTATTTTGGCCCTCATGCTTGCCGACACAATATAGTGGGCTCAGCGGTTATATTTTCTAGGCTAGCGGTTCATCGATCCCGCATGGGGTGATAATAGAAGGAAGGCTCCATGCATCCTCCATGCATCGGCGTTTCGTCATCGTCACCTCGGCATTGATTTGCCGAATACCCCCCCCGTGGCCTCAAACCCCACCAAACAACCCCTCCCCCTTAGTTTCGATCCAAGCGTATCGATTCGTATCAATCGACTGTGCCCCCTTCGTTATGGTTGGTGTTCCCGTTTCAGCGTTTTCCTCGAAAGTAAACGGGATGACGTGGCGGTCGGGGTTGTCGGAGAGTAGGGACCCATCGTATGCATAACGCATATGCCCGCTGATGCATACGCCTCGCACCCGTTCACCACCATGCATGTACAGGGCGTTGCGCGGCGCCAATGCATCGCATGCGCCCTATACGTGACGGAAGCAATTGGTGATGGCGCAGCCGAACCAAGGCTTCTCCTCGGGAGAGACAAGCCACCCTCCGTGGCTTTGTGCCCGCAGCCTCAGAGTCGATTTTCCCAAGCCTTGGCACGCTCCTTGGTGGGTCCTCCGAAACAAGAAAAGAATAGCGAAAAGGGTACTTTTTCCCCGTGTCCCGATTACACTAGCTAATCTGCCTAATCAGGGGAAGCGGGGCGCCGGGTGCCTAAACCTGCGCGCCGTCGGGCGCTTCGCCGGGGCCCGGGCGCCGGTAGAGTAAGAACCCCAGCTTTTTCCCCACCTTCACGTATAACATTTGCGCCCGGTGGTTTTCGAATTGGGTGCTCCAGTAACACTTCTTCGCTCCGAGGCGATCGCACTCGCGGTACACCGCTTCGATCAATTGTCGCCCCACTCCCGCTAACCTCGTCGTGCGCGACACAAAAAGATCGTTCATGTATAACGCCGGTTCTTTGGTCCACGTATTCCCATGAGTTAAGTAGTGGGCAAACCCTACTACTTCGTCAGTGTCCTGATTGACTGCTACCAACGCGTACATCGGTTCCTCAGGGTCAAGAAACCGAGAAAACGTCAACTTAGTGACATCGTCGCTCACTTTATCTCTCAGCTTATAAAAGGCAAGGTACCCGTCTTCTCCTTTCCAAAGCGGGTACCATTGGTCGTAATCACGTTGTTCAATTGGTCTAATCGTCACCAGCATTGTTCGAGGGGTAATAAGTGTCGGAGCCTGGTTGGTGGGGATAGATGGGGTTTATATATGAGAAGGGTTAGCGGCTAAGACCGACGGGAGTGTATGAGTGATCTGGGGCGAGCGAGGCCCAATGGGGTAAGTCGATCCGTATATATTTCTATGGTACATAAAACCCCAGATGAGTCATCGATCACGCCAACATCTTGCGCTCGATCACCTGGGACTTGGTCAATTCCTCATCGCACTTCTTCAAGATGTCGTCGGCAAGAGTGTCGATGGCGTGCGAGTGCAACATGTTGTTGTAGCGACTCGGTTCTTGGGGCAACTTGAACAACGTGGTGTATTCTTCGGGGTCCAACTCCTTTTCCCCGCGCTTTTGCCGGTCAAAGTTCTCCAACTTGCGTTGCTGCTTCCACTGGGCGATCTTTTGCAGTTCCTTTTGGTACTGGCGTTGGTAGTAGTTGAAGTTGTTTTGGTCGTAGTTGTAGGCGTCGATCTGCGAGTACAACAGCTCGAGCAACTGGGCGGTGAAGTTTTCGTCCAGCGACAAGTTCAAGATGTCGCTAGCGCTGCCCCCGCGCTTGCTCAGAGTGATGTGACCGTCGGCACCGGTGTTCAGCGCCATGTACAATTCCACCATGGTTTGCGACCCCAAGTCGATGGCGACTTCGTCGAAGATCGACAAGTAGTTGACTCCGTTAGCGGCTAAGTCCTTCAGCTTCCACTTCCCATCAACATAACTTTGCAAAAACCCTTGCAGCAACCGGTACGCCTTGACGTCGACTTCCTTCAAGTAAGCCAAGTTGTGGACAACGACAAACGCATCCGGGTTCTGCAACTGCTGTTGCGCCAACCCTTCGACGAGCTGCGACGTGACAAAGTTCCCCAGGATCGACAGCTGGAACCACCCGTGGAACTCGACGCCGTACCCAAGCTTGCGGAGCTGGGCCAAGATGTCCTGTTGGTACTTGGCTCCCAGTCTCAGCCGGAACAGACCCCCTTCGTGCTGGTCAGCGTAGGGGAACGGGTAGGCGTGAGTGATGTCGATGTTGCCCTCATCGTCCTGGAACCCCATGAGAGCCCCCAGGTACAACTGAGGGTAGTTTTCCAGCGTGTGTCTCACCATGGTGAGCAACACACTCAGTTGCATCGTGATCTTGGTCGCCCGAGGCGGCGTGATTTTCTTTGAAGGGGTCGCCATGGTCGTGATGAAAAGTTCGATGCCCGCGCGAAAAGATTTCTAGCAACGGACTAGGTTTTAGCCTTTTCGAACCGGGACTAGGTTTCAGCCTTTTCGAACTGGGCCCAGGTTTCAGCCTTCTCGAACTCTGACTAAACTCCTGTCTAGCTTACTAGACTCCACTTTAACCTTATTCCATAAATGGATGAGCACTTAGCTTGGTCGCGAATCTGGCTTACCTTTTCTTCACTCGTGCTACGGAATATATTAATGTAATCTAATCGAGTTCCAAAGGATTAAAATGGATGTGGATCAGTGGGTTAGTGTTACTGGTGTACTCCATCTTATTGGTTCTGGGTTTCTTGTTTGTAGATGGAACTACTTAAATGACAACGCGACGCTTATGATAATGCTAGTGAAGTCTCGAGCAAATAATCCACCATATTCGACGATAAAAAATTGTCGGTTATACAACTACGCTTTTGTCGGTTCACTGCTACGCTTGGGATTTGTCGGCCTGTTTCACTTGAAATCAACACAAATGCTAGCACTAGCTCGATGTGGTGCTTAATCAACGCAAGTGGTACGAGATTGTTCATCCGCATAACCGTTGTAGATAACGTTGACATTTGCCCTTAATGTGATGTCAATGTCGTTCCGAACCTTCCATCACCAAGTCGTCGCTGTCCGTTACTTCCGAGTGGTTGATTTTGAGAGAGTTTACAATCCTTTTCTTCGCTAGGGGCTGGTGAAACGAGGGCACTCGTCTAGAACTTTGCCACCCCAACTACAACATCACCTTGCTCCTGGACACCTGTCACTACACGTCGCCATGCGTGCCATCAGTTGAGAAAATGTCGGTGCATCGGTTCATGTGACGCCAACGCAGACACTCGGTCTACACAACGCAGTCGTTGAATAACAATCACGTCGATATTATTCCTGGGTCAACTTAGTGACAGGTTTCAAGTCAAGACAGTACATTTGTTGATTCATACAATGACATTTACAAAACAGCTCCTCCCCCTTTGAGTCTTAACAAAGTGGGACCAGGGTCGGTACAAGCACCAAAGTCAGCAAGTATAATCACCTTGCCATTCAACTGTTCACAGCCCTTGAAGTCGCAGATGCCTCCGATGCAAAGTTGTCCACCTTCCTTCACTTCATACTTTTTAGGTTGACACATTTTGAAGACTGAGAAGATCTTTTGTTCACACCATCTGGGAACCATTTGTAACGCTCCCGTACGGTCGTCGATGGTGACTTGGCGGTCATCGACTCGAAGGATGTCGTCGTTGCTCTCATGGAACGACGTGGGCGATCTGTCGTGGTATTCGCTCTTAAGGAAGAACCGATCGCCTTGCGAGTCGTCAGTTTCAACGTGAAGACCGTCATAGCGACCACCTTCAGCATCCATCCAGAACCAGCGTCTTTCCGTGGGTTGTAACGGGGGGTTGGCGGCCAATGCCGTCGACAAGAGCGTAATCAAACCGATCGAGGTAAACTTCATCTTACTTGGAGTAATTGAGGGATACTGACCAAACCTTGGGGTCTTTATATAGACATTGGTACCGTCTATATTTAACCATCCGTTCCCAATCTGTCCTTGGGGTGTTCTTGTTTGGGAATTCCCATCGATAACCGCAATGCTACGGATTAAACGTCATCGTTTCCGCAATGTGACCTTAAACTATACCAATGCAACGGAGAGCATTCTTGGCGTTACCAGCCACCCCTATTCGAGTTCAGCAAGTTGTCAATACGAAAGGATGTTTGAGCCCTTTCAATCTGGAGATGATGCAGAGCAATATGCAACTCACCAGGGGAAGATGAGATGAATACGATGGTTGATCCCAAGCCTCAATTGTATTGTCTACTGCTTCCAATAGTACAACATTTGTTTGGTAGTCAATGAACA
This sequence comes from Diutina neorugosa, assembly GCA_030578555.1. Lineage (NCBI taxonomy): Eukaryota > Fungi > Ascomycota > Pichiomycetes > Serinales > Debaryomycetaceae > Diutina > Diutina neorugosa. The sequence continues at coordinate 6,812 of JAJMSK010000085.1, forward strand.
GTCTACTCAGAATTTGAAGGCACCGTTAACAGCTTTTTCAGGAAGAAAATGTCGTTAATATGGGAGTTGTCAGGAACAACGTGGTATCCATCAGTAGACACCTCCTTCGGCATCAAACCAATGGAAATGGTGTTTGATAGGAACCCACGCGGCTGATACAAGATAGTCACGAATGATGACAACTAAAGCTATGAATCTAATATGCTATTGAACTTATCGATGAATGTCTACTCTGATGGAATTGGCATCATCATTGATCAACTCAGCCAGATACCATGGTACAATCATTCCCAGTGAGTGTGCTTTGGTATGTTAAGAGTTTATTCGACGTTGCAGAGAAACTTTATTGCCTGTATTCGAATAGATTCGGCAACAAATCATCAGGATCGATCAGAGCAAACCCTATTATTAGCACTTATGACGTATTTGAAAACTTCCGGTGCAATATTCGAATGGAGTTAGTTGCGCAATCAACCATTATTGTGACACAACTATCAAGTTACGATTCGAAAACCCCCGATTTACCATCATCTTGTTGTGGGTGCTTATTTCTCAGGATTGTTATTTTGAGCCCGAACTCATTACCATTCCAAATCGGGTAGTGATATTTACCGTTATGATCAAATCATGTGATGCGTCGGTTACTGAACGATTCTATTATTACGAGCGGCCCGAATGCACGAAGCTGATGATCCGAGGCGTCGTCAATGGCTGGTCCCTTAGGATAAATTAGGTTCGAGTCCTCCGGGTAAATTCTCCTCGAGCCGATGCCAGCCTCCCACCAGTGAAAGTCTAGAATATAAGCGTGATCCTAATAGAGCAACGATGTGATTTCTTTAGGCAACTCACTAGTTCTAATGGGCTCAAGGTTTGTGTATTCATTCCCCACATTTTGGTACGTGCTAAGGGATTACCTCCCCATGATCAGTCCAACAATGCAAGCAATCAAACCAAAACGTCATACATAGTGAATTGGGAGTTGGTGTATCAATAGACCCAAACTAGTTCTCTTAGGCATCCGTAACTAGTTGGTGTTTCCACTGTCGGTGGTACATCACATGACTAGTGAATAAGTGGAGTATCTATACGTTATATTCCTGTTGATTCATAACTGTCTACAACAAAACGATATCCTCGTCATCGGTGTAGTTGACGTTGGAAATGTAAGCCACGTTGTCGTCGTGATTGACGGTGACATAAGCGTGTTTTAATGACGACACGCCAAAGAAGTTAGGGTTGGTTCCCAGCGTCGATTGCATCCCCAAAATGCATCTACCCGTAAACGTCCCATCATCACGGAGAGATCTGATCGACAAGTCATCGAGGGTATACTTGATTTCGACATCGTTAAACCACACCAGGATAGATAAGTTCCGATCCAATTCACAAGGAACGTAGATGATACCATTGCGTACGTAAGTGTCGGGAACATGTTTGCTGACTTGGTCCACCACTGAAGCTGGTAATCTGGTAATGGTGTAGCCCGTGTCCATAGCAGCTTCGATGTTTTCCCCAATGATTTCACCATCAACGCCAGTGATCTTGGTGATGATGATATTGTCAAAACGAGAGTTCTTGGTGCCGGTAGTCAAGGGTACGGTAGCGACCTTACCCTTGATCTTAGCCTTATCGATACCACCAAATACAATCGACCCGTGGTCAGCTTCCTTTGCGTTAAGGTAGTACAGGTAGCCATTGGTCTTGATGTGGCCCAAGTCCTTCAAGCGTTGGACAAAGTTAGGGTAGCCCTCATCTTCATCCACAGATTCGTTTTCCACTCTACCAATACCAAAGATTCCCTTTTCGAGGCCGGTGTTACGAAGTTCGGTAGCCAAAGCCCATTGGAAGTCGGTGACTTCAAGACCGTTATCGAGCCAGATCAGCGACTTACCAAACCAACCATCAATAGCAGTACCATCATAGTACCAAATGGAGTATGGCACAGACACGTTTTTCCACGACGATTTGTCTTCAATTTGCTTTTCATCAATCCAAAGGTCAGCGGACCCAGTATCGAGTTCGACGGTAATCGTTTGACCTTTCTTGCCAACGTCAATGTCGACGTTATAGACAAAGCCATCAACCCAGAGTTTGACGTCCTGAGTGCCAGGAGCCCCCCGGAACGATCTGTCGGAAGTGACAGCTTCTTTAACTGCCTCTTTCTTTAACGAAAACTTGAGCGGTTTGGGCTCATCTCTGACCACCAATGCCACTGTCAAGGCAAGCAAATACGACACGAACAACATCGAGAGGTGTCTGGATACACATACTCCGTATTGTCCGGTTTATATATCACTCTCCACCTATGCGTTTTGTGGTATTTCACTTTATATTGTTCGTCACCTTGTGAGCGGCAAAATCCCAGTGAACAGCATATGAGGATACGGAGGATATATGACTGATCTCGCTGTAAATGAGGGTATCACTTATAAGTGTTTTCAACGTGATTCAACGTGAGTTTAGCTTCGAAAGGTTAAGCATTTAGTGTCGGTCTAAATCATGCTTGGAAGCTGATAACCGCGACCTAATCGTTGCGGGGCTCGTAACGACGCCTTTTAGTGCCGTATAGCTCCGGCTAAAACTTTCCCTCCGTTGACAGGGCCACACTGCTCCACGGCACCACTAACTCCTGCCAATCAGAGGGTATATCCGTTGTATCACCAGCAACGATAACTCCGAGTACAGAGTCAACAAAATGTAACCCTGAGCTTGATATGAGATAGACCCCACAATGCAACTCTGCAACCGAGGCGCTACACGTTGCAAGCTTACCTGATTCAGTGTTTGATTGGGCCTAAATTTTGCCAAATGAAAGAATTTCGGAGATATGTTCAATGACTAACATCTACTCGATGAACCCATTACTTTCTTCACAGTCGTCAATAATGACGACGCGGTGCTAATCATTAACGCCTGGTCTTATGGCTGAGTAACTGTTGATCAAAACGTGGCTCGAAGTGACGAATTACTAGAGGTGGACGACGAGCTACTGGCGAAGAGACAGCGACAGAACAATGAGAAATTTCGACATGGGAAGAATATTAAGAGAAAGTGCAACTGGAAGAAATCTCGAAGAGAGGAGAGTGACGAGACAGTGGGTAGAACAACCATGACATAACCATTTTCGCTGGTTTACGGGAGTCCATGATTAGCAGATGAAAAGGTATACTTCCCTTGATGATAGGTTGTTACGTTAATGACATCACCGCAATATCACAACTCCGAATACCAATGAAAAGCAGCCACTATAGTGAGTGACGAAACTCGTTGAGAGTTGCTTTTTGTTTGGGGCTGATGTCGATGGGCACCTGGCTATGAGCCCATTTTCCTCTCGATGATGGACACCGTCAATGACGTCACTACGACAACTAACATCATTACCTCGGTTCATCACATGAACCGTGTCTCGACGATTATACTATAGTTATCGCCAGACGTTAAAGAGCGTGCCAATGATGGGGACGTCGTGGCTGATGTCTACCAAAGCGCCTTATTAATTGAAGCGATTAACGCTGTATTGCACATCAACACAAGAGAAACGATCAACGTGGAGTTTGGGAAACCTAATGGCACTGTGCAAAGGGTCGGTTTATAGTCACGAACCCACACCAAGCCAAGTGTGGGGTGTTATTGGGGATTGGGGAGGCACATGGCAACGGTCTTGCAACTTCCTCAAACCAAGTATTCTGGGAAATGAGTGATAACCCCTGAACAGACTCAATTGGCTATTTATTCACCCCGTTTCGCTCTACTGTTTTGGCACAAGACACAATGCCACGGAAGTACCCTAAAGGCCCCCAGTTCCTGCAAATGATGGATCTGTCGACGGTGCTGTTGGAGACTAAGAACGACGTGTGTAAACACTTTGCCAAAAACTTCAGTTTCAATCCACCGCCGCTCAAACAAGCTCCCCACTATCTCGAAGGAATGAAAAAGATGCTTCGAACCGACCCCTCGGAGAGTATCACCTTTCAGGTATTGAAAATGATTGGTAACTTCGCCAAACATCCCACTCTTGCCAAATGTGTGCGTCCACAGTGTCAAGAGCTTGTGGGTTTGATTGTATGTTGTTCGAGTCAAACATCCAACCCAAGTATGATTACGTTTGCCCTTGATAAGCTCTCGTCGGTGGCTCGTGCTGAAACCTTAGCCACGGTATTGAGTGAGGGACTGAAAGCAACACCAGTAATCGCTAGCGAATGTGCGGAATGGCTCCTCCGCAGAATCCCGGACTTGTCATCCGACACCGCCAGATCCCAGATGGTAAGCTTATTGTTGGCTGCTCTGACCGATGTACGGTTGAGTGCCACGCGATTGTTCAAGCAATACGGTCGAGGATTATGTGTGACGGTACAGAAAGCGATAGAAGAGGATTTGTCTACCGCCGATATTCAACCTTTGTCGTCCCCAACCCCGCTTGAAGACGCTATAACCCCCCACGGATTAAAGAGAATCAATGAAGATGATGATAAGGTGACGAAGACTCCAACCGTGATCGAATTGACCTAGGAGGAAATCTAGGAGATCTAAAACGTCGTTTTGCATCCTGCGGTTGTGGAAGCGGTTGCTCAGCACGCCAATATGGGAAAATTCACTGCTCGACACTACTTGATGGGTGTATTGAGAAAAGCCCATGCATGAAGCAGTACGAATGTGAGAACTGATGAGCGATGAATTGGTCTATAAATTTATGAGTATAACTCTCGGAACTGTAGGACATTCATTGTCGGACGTTAACCTCTATCATATCATCACAACAATTAGTTTTAACATTAGTAGTCTTGTTCAAGCCTATACTCATCAATTGCAATCAACATCGTATTGTTGTGATAGAATGATATTATAGTGATAAAATCGTTCTCTTGATACACAATTATTCTACAATTCGTTTTGTTAAAGACTACCAAATATCAGCACATATTTTCGTCTGTCTAATCGGACTTTGAGTGGCTCCATTCATCGGAATGACTCACTTCGTGCGACTCAACGCCGTGGCTGAAAATTAACCTAGGAGCGGCTGTACCATCAGCTTCGTCTACCGCAAACATAGTAGCCTTTAGTCAAGGATCACTAACACGTACCAGTTTCCAACAATCAACTCCTAGATCAACTCCTAGATCACTATCGTCACTTCATTTCCCTTCATCGCTCTTCTCTGATTAATTTATACCTATTTTCGTGCGAGAGATGATATACCCAAAAGCGTACGCCAACTCCACAAGTATCTAACCACTTAACCATCAATCCCCACTTCTACACATAACCACTAGACTGCTAGCTTTTGCTCTACTCCACTCTCTGGGGAGTTTGGTGATCGCACTGAGCATAACCATCTCTTCGCACTCACAAATTTTTCACGAACCATGTCCGAAGAAACCAAGGAGCAGCCCAAGCTTTACCTCGACGAGGAAACCGGGGAGCAAGTGTCGAAGACCGAGCTCAAGAGAAGACAAAAGGCCCGGGCCACTGCGGCTAAGAAGGCGGAAAAGGCTAAGCTGGCCCCCGCTCCCACCCCTTCCAAGAAGAAGAAGGATGACGAACCCGTCGACCCCACTCAATACTTTGACAACCGGTCGAAGCAAATCAACCAGTTGAGAGAAAAGAACGAAGCTGGGGACTCGTTGTCGCCCTACCCTCACAAGTTCTCGCGGACGTTGACTCTTCCCGAATTCAGAGAAAAGTACCTGCTGTTGAAGAAGGGGGAAACTTTGCCCGAAGAACAAGTCAAGGTCACCGGGAGAATCATGGCCAAGCGTGACTTGTCGCTGAAGCTCAAGTTCGTTGTCCTCAAGGGTGATGGTGTCGAAGTGCAAATCATGTCGGCCGCTCAAGACTATTCGCTGCCCGAAGCGTACGAAAAGATCCACGACTTGATTAAGCGGGGGGACATCGTTGGGGTCACTGGTTACCCCGGGAAGTCGTCTCCCAAGAAGCAAGAAAACGCCGAAGGTGAACTCTCGGTGTTTGCTCAAGAGATCGAATTGTTGACTCCTTGTTTGCACATGTTGCCCACCGAACACTACGGGTTCAAGGACCAAGAAGCTCGTTACCGGAAGCGGTACTTGGACTTGATCATGAACAACTCGGTGCGGGACACGTTCAAGACGAGATCGAAGATCATCTCGTACATCAGACGCTTCTTGGACAACCGCGACTTCATCGAAGTGGAAACCCCCATGATGAACGTCATTGCCGGTGGTGCCACCGCCAAGCCGTTCGTCACTCACCACAACGACTTGAAGCTCGATATGTTCATGAGAATTGCCCCCGAATTGTTCCTTAAGGAATTGATTGTCGGTGGTATGGACCGGGTGTACGAAATCGGGCGTCAATTCAGAAACGAACAGATCGACATGACCCACAACCCCGAATTCACCACCTGTGAATTCTACCAAGCCTACGCCGATGTCTACGACTTGATGGACATGACCGAAGAACTCTTCTCGGAAATGGTCAAGGACATCTGTGGTGACTACAAGATCAAGTTCCACCCTGACGGCCCCGACGGCAAGGAACTTACCTTGGACTTCTCGCGTCCTTGGCGCCGGATCAACATGATCGAGGAATTGGAAAAGGTGTTCAACACTACCTTCCCCGCCGGGGACCAATTGCACACCGCCGAAACCGGTGAGTACCTCAAGAAGTTGTTGAAGGACAACAACTTGGAGTGTGCTCCTCCCTTGACCAACGCGAGAATGTTGGACAAGCTTGTCGGGGAATTGGAAGACATGTGCATCAACCCCACCTTCATCTTTGGCCACCCGCAAATGATGTCGCCCTTGGCCAAGAAGGACAGACAAAAGCCCGGGTTGTGTGAACGGTTCGAAGTGTTCGTCGCCACCAAGGAAATCTGTAACGCTTACACCGAATTGAACGACCCCTTCGACCAAAGAGCTCGTTTCGAAGAACAAGCGAGACAAAAGGACCAAGGGGACGACGAAGCCCAGGTCATCGACGAAACCTTCTGTAACGCGTTGGAATACGGGTTGCCTCCCACCGGGGGGTGGGGTTGTGGCATCGACCGGATCGCGATGTTCTTGACCAACTCCAACACCATCAGAGAAGTGTTGTTGTTCCCCACGTTGAAGCCCGATGCTGAGCAAAAGTAGAGTGAACGAGGTAGCTAATTACAAATACTCATTAGACACGGTATGTTCCAGTAGATCACGATAAGTACTCTTACGGGGTTGGTATTATTTTGTCTATTCACTCGTTAAATGTGTCGTTAAACCTCCTCTTCAAACACGGTTTCGATCGGCTTTTCCATGAAGGCGGCGTGAGCGCCGACGGTGACGATGGTGGTCCCGATTAACCACATCATCGTCAGGATGGGCGACGCCAAAAACCCAAGGGGGACGGCCACGATCATGAGCCCTAAATACAACTGCAGCGGCTGGAACGAACCAAACGGCGTCACCAAGTCTTGTCCCTGTAACCGACTAATCAAGAACACTCCCCCAGCGACGAATACCAGGACAAACAACAACATCAAGTTGGTGACTAACGCATACACCGAAAGAAGAGCCACCCACACCAAGTAGTTAGCGGAAAAGTAGCCGACATTGTACAGCACTCGCGATTGGACTTCGCCGAAGTTCGCTGGCTTCGACACTCGCCGCACGTCGAAGAACTCTTGGGGAGGCTTCAACTTCGAGATCAGCAGCAGCACCGCAGCAAAGTCCGAGCGGAGCCGGTCCATCAGCAAGCGTTCCTGTACCGCCAGCGCGGTGGCACCCATTAACGACATTGGTTCGAGGTTGATGAAGAGTTGGTGTACGTGGAAGGTTGAAAAGTGCGAGTGTGGTCGGGGCTCGTAATGATGAAAAAAACACGTCGCGTCCGAGCTAGGATTTAACCATTCATCGACGTGACTGGGATTTAGCCCTTCAAAGACACTACTAGGATTTAGCTCTTCAGAGACTTGACTTGGATTTAGCTCTTCAGGTACTTGACTAGGATTTAGACCTTCAGCGACTTGAATAGAATTTAGTCCTCCATAGACCCTGGCTTCAGAACGGTTTGCACCAGTATCCTAACGATGAATAGTGTAGGCTTAGACGATATCATATTGTACGAAGGTAGAATGATTTCGAAGTGTTAAGGCTGTTCGGCTAAGTATTAATTTGCGGAGTAGTTAGATAGGCCAGAGTGAGTAATCAATGTAAACCAACTATTAACCAATAACCATTTGACTAGTGTGTGAAACCTAACTTGATCATCGTGCACTTAACATCTTCTGACTTGAGGTCTGATGTGTTAATACAACTCAATACTGGCATTCTTTGGATTGCTTAGTTATGGAAGAACAGAACTTAAGGTTAATGCATTAATGTCTAATCATGATCTAATGTTTGCAAGGGTCATCCTTGTCACACTTTTTGCAAGCGTCGGACTTGGTATTCTTCTTGCTGGGACGAGTATAAGGGTACTTTTTCTTCATGAGCTTCAGAGTCTCATCATTATCCAACCGATGAACCTTACGAATATGGCGAATTAACGAGTCTCGACGATAGAAATACTTACAGCAGTTAAGCTCGGGACAACCGTACATGGTGCTCTCGATCTCGGCTGCGTGCGGGGCACTATGTTCGTCGACTTGTCCCTTTTCAAAGTGACAATCATAGTAATGCCACCGCAAATCCAGCATTCGTGCAAAACCAATTTCCAGCATTGGACACGAAGGCACACAGCATCGTTCGGGACGGTCTCCCTGAGTGTGGATGGCAGCGTGAGCCATGAATTGAGCATAAGTGAATGAGATATGAGGACATTGTCGACATTCTCGGTCGCTAGAGGCGACTCGAACCCGCATCATCGCTTCACGGCTAAACAGACCGTATGCCTCCAGGGTTACGTCGGTGTTAACGTCGGCGGTATCATAGTACAGAGTGTTGCTCGTGGCATAGCCATCGGCATGAGGAGACCCCATCACCGAGCTGACGTCACTGATGGAGGTGGTGGAATCAGGGGGAGGAAGTAAGCTAAAGTTGGCATCGTAGTCTCCATTCAATCCGTAGTCGTACGGTTGATTCCAGTTCAAATCGGGGACAAGGGTGTTCCACGCTAAATCATTAGGATCGAGTCTGAGACCATCGGGACGACTGCGACCAAACCGTTCTTCATACAATCGGGGCCACCCTTTCCGTCTCCGCCGCTTTTTCGCCACGTATCGGTATAATGGTCGACCTCGGTTCCATCCTACCATCTCGAGGGCATCGGCTCCGAGTTTATGAGCAAGACCAATGTTATCGTGAAAAGTACCTGGTGGGGGCCATTGTTGAAAGGCGTCTGGAGTGCCAGCTCGACACCAAGCGGCTCCAAGCGCTCCGAACTGAGATTCGTTGAGATGAGGTAACGCATCGGCATCGACAGGGAAAAGGTCTTGAATGGTTCCCGGAGGGATTATTGGCAGCACCGGAGTAAACAACGACTCGTAGGTGAGTTCACTCATGATGGTGAGGGACGACGAGACAGCTGTAGGGAGCAGGGGCAAGCATGGGGGTTTATATAATCGTCGATGATAAGCGGGGGAGGCCCTGTTTGGTACCTGAAGCTCGTCGGCAGCATCATCTGATGAATACGACGCGGCGCATGATGCATTGACGGTTCAGCAAAAGAGAAGGGCCGGTGAAAGGGCTTGATATGGGTTAAATGTGGTACCAAGAGGTACCACTAAACAACACTATGTTGTAAATACTGTTTCGGGGGGTTAGCTATCGCATTGTTGGCCTATTATCTCAACTAGTCGATGACTGAGGTTACGATGCACCCCTGATCGAACATGCGGTGTGGTCTACGCAAGCAGTACAGTGCAGCCAGGGATCCAATCACCACCCAACCCCCACCGGGTATTAGTAGCCCCTTTTACGTTTGTTTCACTTGTCATTGTTGAGGCGTTTCGGTGGGGGTATTGTCATGTGGTTCAAGATCTTCTTTCATCAACTAAATCCTACCTAAAAGGAGGGCGGCATCGTCAGTGAAGAAGGGCCCACGCCCATAACCGGAACCTTTGCCGCCCGATGCAACCTTTTCCCCCAACCCCAACAGTCGACCCAGTTGTCATCACTACCACCCGCTATTGCCTTCGTGACCCACCCCGTGACGTTTACTTGGTACGTTTACGTAGTTGAGTGGGTTAACTCATGCGGTTTCAGTTGTCAACCCACCCTGACCCTAAAACCAAACCAGGGCCCCACCCTCACGTGAAATTCGGCCAAGCCCGACGCCAGGCACATCCCACCTGACTCGCGGCATCAGACGCAGTAGGAGCAGCTGATTCTAGGCGATCGTCGCTTCCTCCGGGTACCTTAATAACGACACAACCCATGATTAAATTGATAACCAAACTCAGCCATAAACTATCAGCCATATTCAAAGTGATAAACCATGATCAAAGTGGTACACCATAAGCGTGATCTACTATAACTGGTCAGTCCATTCAAATGAAGTTTGTTCCATGGAGTTTGTCCATTCAGTGTATTACTACTATTTAATTGAAGCATCACCGTACAATTGGAGCCTGTTTGTTTGAGTGAGTATCACTGTGTAATTGCAGTATAATTGGACCACCATCATTGGTTGCCTTTATCACAATTATAGTCTACCTGATGGCATATGTTTGAAGAGAATGATGTTGAGACAATAAAGTTCACAATCATCGATCAATGAGGACCAAAACACACGTGACTGATTCAATCATTGTTAGTAAATTACATCCTGATACGCTTATACTGGTGAAGCAGGAATTAAGTATACTACTATGTACAAGTATTGACTTATGGCTTGACTATCGCCATATCACTCGAGGCTACACTTAATAACGTAAAACTCTATTTTTAAACTAGGTAAAGATTTCTTTCATCACTCCCTTCCAGCCACCGACATCCTTTTCGTCATCACTCACATCCAAGTCGATCCGACGCCCAGCATCGAGGTCGACATTATCCAACGTCACCCATTTGGTTCTGTTGATCAACTTGAGGCCAAAGTAAAACACGGGGAACACCGGGATCAAAATGTAGGCGTCAACGAAGTTGGCAGCATCGAAGGGGACAAAGTACATCCACCCTTGCACCAACGCCAAAAACACGTTGAGTACGAGGGCAAACACCGGCACCCACGGATACCATAACCCTTTATAGGGTAACTCGTCCGTCAGTCGTCCTTGTCGCTTCATCGCCATCCGGAATCGGATATGGTAGAACGAAATGTTCCCCCAGACAATGAACACCGCCACCCCGGAAATGTTCACGATATAGTTATAGGCTTGGGCTGCCCCCGTCAGCACGTTCATAAGCGATAAAAGCCCAAACAGATTCATCAAAAACACCGCCATATAGGGGACCCCCATGCGGTTAACCCACCCCAAAAAGAAGGGGGCGTTGCCTTCTTTGGCCAAGTTGACAATCGTCCGCGACCCGATGTAAATCAGCGAATTGATGGCGGAGATACAGGTGATGAGGATAAATGCGTTGATAAGATGGACCCCACCCTCCCATCCAGCACGCTGGATGGCAATCGACATCGGCAGCATCAACGTCTTGTTTTTCGACGTCAATTGAGGGTCGTTATACGGCACCGTCAACCCGTACAGAATCGCCACCCCCATGTACACGATAAGGATACGCCAGAACGTCTGCCGAATGGCTTTGGGGACCGCTCGCAGCGGGTTTCGCAGTTCCCCAGCAGTGATGGCAATCGACTCGGTCCCGGAGTAGAACGTCAGCGCAAACACAAACGTCAGCGCCACCCCTTTGAATCCATGGTTAAACGACCCGGGATCATTCCAGTAGTGGAAACCAAACGCCGGACGTCCCTTGATCCCCCCAGCACAGTAGACGATGGCAAAGATGTAGAATGCTACCAACCCCAAGAGCTTGAACCAAGCCAACCAGTACTCCGCTTCACCAAACACTCCCACCCCGAGAAACTGGAACGCCATGAAGAACGCCCAGAATATAAGCACGTAGCCATAAAGCGGGACTTGAGGACCCCAAAACTCGAGGATGGCAGCGGTAGTATTATACTCGTTCGACAACACCGCGATCCAAATGATACAGTAGAACCACCCCACGGCACCCCCCCACGCCGGATCGACAAACTTGGCTCCCAACGTCGAAAACGCTCCTCCCGAGGGATATAGAGTGGAAAGCTCTCCCAACAGCTGCATCATACAGAACGCGATGAGCCCGATGATGCCAAACCCGATCACCATCGACCCGGGCCCGTTTCGGAGCGCCATCAGCGCCCCGATCAAAATCCCGGGACCAATGATGCCCGCAAGTGCCAAAAGCGAGATGTGCCGGTCCTTGAGCTTCCGCTGCAAATGAGCCGTGGTTTCCAGCAGCGCATCCTCTTCGGTGATCACCACCGGAGGGTGTTTTTCCTTCAGCGACGACGATCGTATCGACTTGGTACTCGAGTAATCCAGCATCACCGTCGTCTCGAAACCAGAGCAACCGGGGGGGGATGCCCAGGCTTTTTAAACCGCCATCGGGCAGCGGGACAGCAGCACGGCGTTGGCAAAGAAAATAATCGAGTTGAGTTCCATGCACTGCGACCTAATCGCCATAGTCGGAAGTTGCTCGGAGTTGGTTGGTGCCTCCCTGTAAAGGCCGCATCACCGCACGTGCCGCAGCCACACCGGAGGTTATTTGTCGACGTCATCGAGTGTCACCTGCACTTTCCGAAAATCACCACGCCTCCACGCAAACGGAAGGTCGAACGGGAGGGGTAACGAATGACACTCCAACCTCATGTGCCGAGACTTTGGAGGAGTACCAGTAATACCCCACACGAGGTCGCAACCGGTAACCGGATTCGGGTGCACTTTGTACGTAATCGCTGCCGCAGGGGCCGAGAAAATGATGTGGTCTCACCTTGGGACCAACTATGACGTCGCTAGTCATCGGACCACCGTCGCTCCACTCACTGTAAGTGGCCCTGGCGTAATCCCCGACCGGACGCCGATGCATGTCGGTGTCATGTCGGGACACTTCAACTTTAACTGGCAGCTTAAGTAGTTCCGGTCCCCGACCGGTGAACCCTAAAGCAATGACGGCGATAGGCGAATCACACATCGCCGTGGCTCCGATAGCCGAATACCCGTGGTTTGCACGTGCAGAAGAAATGAGCGTCAGCCTCGTTAGGGCAGGTGGTCTAGGTTCACACGAGACTAGAGCAACCAGAGCAAGGGACAAAGAGGGGAGGGCCTTGGCACGAGCCTAATGAGAGAAGAATGTAGTGGGGCCGATCAGACCCCCAGCCCACTGGAGCTGGACGTCCGCTAAGGATACAAGACCACGCACACGGTCGAGGCCACCCCCAGAGCAGGTTGTATCAAAAGTTGCCCTGGGCAGAAGCCTCGCTTGTTCTCCTCCATCACCAGAACACTCGCATCTATTACGGAAGAAGCGGTGGCAGAAACAGGAGGGATCAGCAAACAATGGCGCCACGACAAAGGGCTCGCATCGATCGTTGGTATCATCAACCTACGGGCTGGTGGTACCGACGATCGGCGGCGATCTCGAACCGCCATTGTTGTCCACTGACATTGTAGTGAAGAAGAAGAAAAAAAACTTTTTTTCGGGAAAATCGCGCGAAAAAATCGTTGCCATCGCGTCATTCAAGAGTTACCCGGACTTTAGCTTCCTGAGTAGGGTTAGGTAGAGAAAGAAGTACGATCAATGTGCTAGGCGAGAGTGCTTTAAGGGGAGTGTCCGCTTATGTACGTTTAATTAGGTACTTATCATTGTGAGATAACGATATATATAGCCGCGGTGCTGGAGGCGGCGTACCGTTGATGTCAACGACTCTCTAGGTGTGTTGGTTCTGTGATACTTAACGCCACAATAGCATCGGTACTTCCGAGGGTCAGATTCTTTCCTGCTCATCGGAACGCCACAATTATTTAACTCGACTGAGCCTGGCTTAGTTAAGCCTAGGCTTGGTTAAGCTTAATTAGGCTTATAGGCTTATCCCCGACGACATTTCCGTCGATAACGAGAACGGTACCTCCTGCAAGATAATTGAAAAATGCCATTTCATTCGTCAAAGCCTGTCAAAGCCATTTCATGTGTCAAGTGCCTTTTCATGTTGAATGCCAAGTCATGTCAGTTGGTGACTAAATTTTGACGTTAAGCTTATTGCCCACCATAAAGTACCGAGTAGCCCACCAACATAAGGTGCCAAAGGCAGCAAACGCCCCGACAAACTCGACAAAATGGTTATATTCACTGTGGGTCCCCTTGCCGATGATGGCTCCTCCCGCCGGGATCATCCCGAGGTTAGCCGTACTGACGAAAAAGTACATGAGACCGTATCGTTGACCAAACACGTCGGTGGGAGTGATGACTCCGAGACATACGGGAGTGAGGGAAAGGATGGTGGCACTGAAAAAGCCAAAAATGGCACTAAACGCCCATATTCCCAGGGCTAAGTGACCAAAGGGAAGCCAAATGACAAACGTACTGATGATGGTCCCGATCATCGTGATCACCATGATATTATAATGACCAATGATATCACTAAGGTACCCTGGGATAATCCGACCAGCAATACCCGTAGCATTAAAGATCGTCACCAATAAGTACAGTTCCAGTTCACTCATGCCGTGACTCATCAGGTACAGTGGTAAGTAAGTGATGGCGGATAAAAGGGCAAGTTCAGTAGCCCACACCCCAAGGGTAAGGAACACGAACCTCCAGTCCTTTAACGCCGAAAAGTCAAAGAGCTTATGACCAAGGTGAGCTAGCCGGTGTCCCTTTTTCCGTTCGGATTGAGGTTTGGGTCCTAATCGAGCCCGAGCAAGGAAAATGGCACATACCATACATCCCACACAGAAAAACCCGAGGATTCGGATGGCCCATTTGAACCCTACCTTGGGGTAAAGCAGTCGAAGCATTAATGGGATCACCACCCCACCAATCAGACCACCAATGGTGGCAACACTAGTGGCGCGACCTCGTTTCCGGTAAAACCAATGAGCAATCACCGATACCAACGGCATGATGCAAAGAGCATTCCCCGTTCCCAAACAGATGGAAAACGCAAGCACAAATTGCCATACTTCCGTACATTCTGCCAGACACATGAACCCAACAGCGAGGAGGATGGTACCGGCGACCATCGGTTGGAACAGACCTCGAGCGTCGAAATAAGGCCCCACTGCCACTCCTACAAGGAACAGAAGCGAAGAATAGATGGAGAAAATCCACAGCACCGTCAGAGTGGGCACCAGAGCCAACTGGTTTCGATCGACATACGCTTGGACCGCCCCCACACTATTCAAGGTGCCGAAAGTGGCAATAAGACCAATAAACGATCCAAGCACCACCAGGTACGCTTCCCAACCTCCATCGGGATAATGGATATGGTCTTCATCGTCAGTGGGAGGAGTCAGGGTCACCGCCGTCAGCGATGATGCCAGTGGAGACGGCATCACCGAGGGAAGCGTCACCATATCGGTATCAACACTCGTGCCCCCCATCACCACGTGTTCGAGGGCTATATTGTGTGTATACTCGCAGGCTCCGGATGACTTATTCATTGAGGGGGGCCGTTCTTGTTCTCCTTTATCCTTATGAGGGGAGAGATAAGATGGGGTGCGCGATCTTGAAGGCATCGTGCGGCTTTTCCCGGTCCGAGTCACCCGATCACCCCCTGGCCCTCCCCCACACTCACCAATTAAAGGAGG
This sequence comes from Diutina neorugosa, assembly GCA_030578555.1. Classification (NCBI taxonomy): domain Eukaryota; kingdom Fungi; phylum Ascomycota; class Pichiomycetes; order Serinales; family Debaryomycetaceae; genus Diutina; species Diutina neorugosa. Next base: position 22,506 of record JAJMSK010000085.1, read on the forward strand.
ATCTTGACTCTGTCCCCATCACCCAAATCCGGTAACCCCCTGCTTGAATCCCTTATCTTAAGGATATAGATTGACACCAAGTATATCACCCAGTGTGGCTTTCCAGTGGAGCTATGGTAACAACGGAGTCATGGTGATTGTTACATGGGGTGTGGAGGTGGAAATGTCCGAGTAAAGGTGGGATATTTGCGGGGAGTAGGGGAGGCAACTAGGATTGCTTTAACTTTAAGGATATATAATCCCTTGGCGATGTTCGCCTTATCATTGGTGTTGACGAGGCAATAATCATCGGACATCGAATCACCACTGACAATAGTATCAAACCATTATCAAACCATTAAATCAACCATTAAATCAACCATAAAATCAAACTATTAAATTAACCATTAAATCAACCGTTCATCAACCGTTCATCAACCGTTCATCAACCGTTCATCAACCGTTCATCAACCGTTCATCAACCGTTAAATCAACCATTAAATCAACCATTGAATCAAACTACTAGCAATGTTTGCATTATAAGTTGTAGTTGATAATGGAATGGTAGATGTCATCCATAGTCTATTTCTGTTGGAATTAAGTATAATGATGATCGTGGTATTGGTCAACTAGTGACAAGACATCATTAACACATTGGAGATAGTACCTGGTCTCACAATTGCTTTAGACTATAGTAATACCGTAGTGAATTGGAGGAAACGATGCTCAAAACTTCCATAACGAATGACGCCAACTTCGCTAGGGAAGTCGTCAATCATTGATGGCTAAATCGTCAAATCATTTAATTGCTGCAATTTGTCGCCTAAAGTTAGTGATGGGGATCTTAAATGTGATTGTGTAAATGTCAAATGACACATTCCGTTAACGTCAATACCATTGTCGGTACCATTGACTAAAATGCAGGGTGTAATAATTCCGTAGCTCGTCAATTGCCTAACCCTTAACCAATGCTGCATTGCCACAAGATCGACAATCATATCATTAGTCGTAACTATTCCCCACATGGTAAAGTCACGTGACCAATGCCTTCTTGTTTTTGTCTTGCCTCGATGGGTTAGTGTAACATGGCTGGTTCATGCGATTGACTTCCCGCTCGATTTGGGGAACATCGTCCTGCACCGAGATCACGAAAGCCCCATTTTTTTATCCGGTGGGGCAATCGTTGCTCCGAAGGCTGGTTAATAGGATGTGGGGAAGGCAACAACTTAATCAGGGTAGTTGCAATTCAGGAAAGCCACTTATACGGAACCAATTGCGACTATCAAACAATTGAGTAGAGGTTTGCTATGCTCTGCCTACGGCTTCGAATTTCACCGAGCAGCGATAACATGTTTTTGCTTTCTTGTCATTAGATTGTTTTCTATGGCTCGGGGCTCGCAACGGAAAAAGTCGCGACAAAGCAAGCAATCACCAAAAAAAGTTACCACTTTCCCCCTCTCCCTCACGTTTCTTCAAAAATACCTTTAGCAACTACCAATTCGGCGCCACCTCTAGTTATGGGCCCACAAACTACTTTGTCAAGGTCATTGAGCAATTGATTCGGGTAGTAGTCTCCTCCAATGGTGACATCGCGCCAATTACGATCCCGGGGCTCCCGCAACGCCCCGTAACCTCCTTCAGCCGCGATAGGCAAACATCGCCCCGCGCCATGACATCATCACGTCGATTGCTGTGGCCTCTCGTCAACGCCAAAACAACCACACTTGGAACGGCAGCGATGGTCCCATCGTCTTTATTCGTCTTCTAAAGGTCCTTTGTTGTCTCTTACCTTGTGACCATTGCATTAGCTCAATCCCCTCCCGTTTCATGTCTCGTGTGTCAGCTCCAGTTTCACCCCGACCATTGAAACATGAATGAACCCATGAGTACCGTTACTAAAACCTGCCTTCGAAGCCTGACTATATGCAGTATGCGAATTTCGCAAGCCTCGACACCGCACCACCACTCCTGCCAGGAAATTTTCCTCCCCCAACCACTACCAATCAATTCTCCCCTCTCATTAGCTTGCTCGTCCACGCTTGGTCCACACAGCTAATACCATCATGCCCAAATCACACTACGTGACCGAGGGGCAGCCGTTGCTGCAGACGGCGCTTTACCAGCAGAAGTTGAAGCTGGGGATGTACACCACTCCCGTGAAGTCGGTGGGGGTCCAGCTGAACGCCCTGGACACGGCGGCGCTCTTAGCGGCGCTGGCCGACTTGACCGTCCGTCCCGCTTACGAACGGACGGTGGCTCAGGACGCGCACGTGGCGGCGACCCTGGCCAAGGTGCCCTCCGTCCGGGACCCTCGCGCCGAAGAACAACTGCGTACCGGGACCATCAAGACGTCGGGGACGGGGATTCCTTCGTTTAACCAGGGGGGCATCTACGCTAAGGCCGCCAAGCAACTGTCGGGGACGATGACGCTGCGGATTTACCCCGAACACAACCAGCAACGCGGAGGCATTGCCACGTCGCAATTGGCTCGGCGCGCCGCCGACGCCCTGGGCGACGCCGCCGTGCTCGATATCTCGAAGATCAACGAAGTCGCCGGCCTCAATTCGCTGAAACTGTTGAACTCTCGCTTCAATCCCGACTTGGACTACCGGTCGGGACTTGCCGCGCACCAACCGGCACAATTCCTCAACAATAAGGAAGAATCGTTGGCGGAACAAGGGGCGACGGCGTCGCTTAAGGCCGGGTACTCTCACGATGTCGCCCAACAAAAGCGTTCGAAGACGTTCACCGCTCAGGACGCCATCAACCCTAACTTGTTGGCCGCGGCTAACCGCAAGGCTGCCGAACGGCTTAAGCTGATCTCGCTGCTGGGTACCCCTCAAGACTTCCGTAACCAAGCGCAGTTGTACGCCAATGCTCTTGCGGTAGCGCAAAAGCGGTCGAATGAACGTATGGAACGTCACACTCGCGGCGAAATCAACTTGGGGTTGGGCGCCACCATCACCGAATCCGAGCTTAACGCCATGGCGCAAAAGATCGTGGGGCCGGTGTTGCAAGATATCGATGCTAAGGCCGTGTCTCAACGTAACCACGCCGACGCCTTGCGCGCCGAACGTGAACATTTGGCTCACCAACACAAGCTTGCTAAGGAAGAAGAAAAGGCCCAAAAGCTCAAGGAAAAGAATGAATTGGAAGCCGCCCACAAAAAGCGCGTTGCCAACCACATCTTGATGCGGTCCGACGTGGAAAAGGCTCACCAAGAGCAGATTGCTAAACTCGATGGTGAAGTCGAAAGTGCCACTCGCGACTTGCGGGCTACCGAACAAAAGCACGCCGAAAACAAGGAAGCCTTGGACAAGAAGAAGGTGGAAGTGGGTAAGGAACTCGACGATAAGGAGGCCGAAAAGCGCGCCGAACGTGAGCAAGAATTGAAGGATTTGCAAGCCGAAAAGGATGAAGACATCAAGCCTCTTATCACCGAATTGGACGAACACAACGCCAAGCTTACTCAAGTCACCGATGCTCACAAGGAAGTGGAAAACGACCACAACCTGGCTCGCGACGCCAACACCGAATTGTTGGAACAAATTAAGGCGTTGGAGCAACGTCTTGTCGAGCAAGAGGACGAATATGTCAAGTACACCGAGGACTTGGCGTCGGCTAAGCGCGAGCGGGCCGAGACCACCGAGGACATCGAAGTGTTGACGAAGCGCTTAGATGACCAATTGGCTTCGGCTAGAACCGAAGCCAACGAGCTCGACGACGAGATCGACGACCTCAAACGCCAACAAAAGTCCCAGGAACAGGCGAAGCAGGCTAACCGCCAAAAGGTCCAGGCCCATGTTGACGAACGGGTGCGTGATGAGCGCAAAATCCACGAAACCCTCCCGGAACACTTGCGGGGCGAGCCCGATGAAGCCAAGTGGAAGGACACCTCGTCATTGTTCACGGTAGAAGAACCGGAACCCGTCAAGGAAGAACCGGTGAAGGCGACGACCGCGGCTCCTCAAGCCAAGGCGACCACCACCGATAACGCCCCGGAAACTACCACTGCCACCACTAACGAGCCGGTGTCGCCGTCAAAGCAAAATGTCAAGTCGTTGATTCCCGATAACATTGATGCTCTGACACCAGCCAAGACCGACGCTAAGACCGCCGTTAAGACCGATGCTAAGACTGACGCTAAGACTGATGCTAAGACCGACGCTAAGACCGAAGCGAAGGCCGCAGCTCCCAAGACTGAAGCCAAGAGTGCCGTCAAGACGGTGGACCCTAAAAAGGACACCGCTGCTAAAACCGAGGATAAATCGGCGGCGTCTCAACGTGAACAAAACCGGCAAAACTTGAAGTCTCAAATCAATAGTAACGCCCCCACGAAGGAAAAGAAGAGCCGTAACCCGTTTTCGGGCTTCTTCTCCAGTCCCACCGGGCAAAAAACGTCGACCACCACGGCTAAGCCTGCGGCTACTAAAACGGTGACGCCCAAGGCTGCCACCTCCACCACTGCCGACAAGCCCAAGACTGAGACTAAGGCTGCTGTTGTGACTAAACCCGTGGAAACCAAGGCTGACACCAAGGCAGCGGACTCTAAGATTGATTCTAAGACCGATGCCAAGGTTACCAAGGATGCTTCCAAGGCTACCACCTCGGCGCCGAAACCTCTTGATGCCATCGACACCAAGACCACCACCACCAAGACTGCCGACAAGACTGCTGACAAGCCTACCACCGAGTCCAAGACCAAGACTGTCGATGCCGTCGACTCGAAGACTGACACCAAGCCCGCTGTTGATTCAACTACGGGCACGAAGACTGCTAAACCTATCGATGCGGTTGACACCACTGCCGGTGACTCCAAGGTGACTACCACTGAAAAGACCGACGTTAAGCCCGTCGATGCGTCGAACTTCAGTGCTAAGCCCATCGATGCTTTAGACGAGGATGCTCCTCTCTACACTAAGCCTGCCGACACCACCGCTACTGAGGCGGGTGTCACTGGCTCTAAGGTCGGTAATGTTCCGACCACCGCCACCGAAACCAAGCCGACGACAACTTCTACCGATGAGTCGTCGACGAAAAAGTCTCTTCAACGTGAGCCTTCTGATGTCTCCGATGACTTCAGCTTGTCCACCCCCAAAATTGAAGAACAAGGTGTGTTTAGGGAAGAAATTTAGTTTACTTTTTTTTACTTAATGGATAATTGTTTGATGGACAAAATGTACCAATGAGTTGATGAAGACATTGAAAGGAGAGATTGTCTTTGTGAGTTAGGCATTATAAGGTGCAAAAAAGAAGCTCTTTGGCGGGGAATCGAACCCCGATCTCCCGCGTGACAAGCGGAAATACTAACCGTTATACTACCAAAGACTTGATATCGGAATAATAATGTCGCTTTATGTTATGCCGCTCCGACTAGTCAATTTCTGGCGATAGAGGCCGATATTCCAACAATAAATGGTCATGGAAAAATCTCCTTGTGTTTTGATTATATATGGAGGGCCTGAGAAGGATTACAGACCACAATTGCATATGTTAGAGGCAATATAGTTGTCTCACAATCAAGCAAGAGGATGGAAGCGTAATTTCTGAACAAAACGCAAGTGAGAAGACATGATTTGTCAATAATTTCAAAAGCAAGTATTACTCTTAAATACTCTCCTATTTCTGCTCTTAGGCGAATGATAGTGGGCAATAAATCCCATAGTGAAACGATACGATATAACAAATGTTGACAAATCCTTGCCATGGCAACTTACTGATTGACAAAACAAGTAATCCAGTTTTTTGTCTTTCAGTGTTCCTGATATCGACGTCAGATTTGCTATTTCAAGTCTCTGTGAACATATTATGCGACTATGACATTATTCGCATTTGAACCCGTTACTAAGTACAGGGTTTTTGGGATACGTAGACCTACTACAGGTCACTAATACTATTACATCATTGAGCTTTCTATCATATTGATTTTACGTGTGGTTATGGCGTGATATTTTACCAAGCACACTACCTTTTGATTGTCGCTGCTTAATTAGGAAATGAGGTCAACCCACCAAACCACTATATAGATTCGACCCAATTCCTTAGTAAAATCCTCATCAACCATGGCTGCTCAATCCGCTCAATCCAAGACTCAATCGAACCCTAAGGACAACTACAGTCTTGAGGAAGATTTCCGCTTTTTCGACCTTTGCGTCATTGTTTAATTTAGTATTGAATAAATCAATGGACACTTCAAAAAAAAAGAACTGTAATTAATCATTAAGTAATTCAAGCCTCATTATGAATATACTGGCATGATACTCCTCACAATAACATTATGGATTATGGCTTTCCTTAAAATCTGCCAGTGCTATTATTTTACTACAAATAGTAGTTCATTGAGAGCCGTGTCAGTGATAACTAAGGAAGAGTGAAGGCAATTAAAGCCAATATCCATTTAATTCTTAAAGCTAATCCTCATTTAACGCTGAAAGCTGGTCCCCATTCGATGCTGAAAGTCCCTCTCCAACGGTAAAGGCTAGTTGCCCGGTAAAGGGTATAATGTTCTACGAAAAGTGAAACGAAGAAGTAAGTGGAGAGAATGTCGAGTCAAGAAGTTAGAGTCTTTCAAGAACTAACTCCTAGTCCCTTAATTTACCCCGCGTATTTGAGTCATCGGAGTCGCGACCTGATCTCCGAACTACATTACTCATCCATATTCATCAATCATGTCTACCGTTTCTCACATGGAATCGATAGCAGAGAGCATTTCCATGGTCCCTATGGAACGCGTGTCAAGCACCAATACTCATTTGACCCAAAGACGACAGCTGGTGGCTACGATCGCTTCTCAAGCCACGCGATGGTCATCGCAGTCTCAACTTCGTCAACTCGATGAGGAAGCCAAAGCCGAACTCCCCCATACGATCTTCACCAAACCAGAAAAGTATGTCATTGTGGCATTAGCAGGAATCAGTGGGTTTTGGTCGACAATCTCGCTGCCGATTTATCTTCCAGTATTGCCTGTGCTTGAACAACAGTTTAATGTGAGTGAAGAAAAGATGAATATATCAGTGGTGGTGTACCTGATATTTCAAGGTCTTGCTCCGGCGATATTCTCGACACTTTCTGACCAATGGGGACGTCGAGTCATCATTTTGGTTTGTCTTGCCATCTACGTTTTAGCCAACATTGGATTAGCATTAAATCAAAACTATTCCGGTTTGATTGGTCTTCGGTGTCTTCAGGCATTTGGTGTGGCGCTGACGGTGACGGTAGGGAGTGGTATTGCTAGTGACATCACTCTTAAAGCCGATCGGGCTCTGTTCATTGGTTTGTGTACGGGGCTTTCACTTCTTGGACAAGCATTTGGAGCATTAATTGGAGGGATGATTTCCCTGGCACTTGGGTGGCGGGCCATCTTCTGGTTCCTTGCTATTGCTCTGGGAGTCACGTTAGTGGTGATCTACATCATGCTTCCAGAGACTACTCGTTCCATCGTTGGTAATGGGAGCGTATTACCCAAGAAAATGCCCCTCATTGCTACTGCTCCCATTTTGGCTCTCCCCACGTTCAAATCTCGCCTCATGCCTCGAGGACAAACCAATTCGTCGGTGGTAGAGTCTAAAGCGTTCACCGTGTTTGCTCCGTTCAAAATCCTCGCTCATGTCCCCGTGGTGTTGGCATTGACGCCCATGACCGTGTGTTACGTATTGTGGTTGATGATGTTAACCACGTTACTGACGTCATTATCCAAATCGTATGGTTATTCAACATCGCTGATTGCATTATGTTATATTCCTAGTGGTATTGGGGGACTTGTGGGCACCGTACTGATCGGCAAAATTCTCGATTGGACTTATAAGACTCGTTACCTGGCTTATTTAGCATCGAAAGATCGCCAGACGAAAAAAGACCCCAAGTTTAACATCTTTAAAGCTCGTCTCGTGGTATCATTGTTACCGACGGTGCTTTGTAGTGCTGGATCCCTCATATTTGGCTTTTCCATCCAGTACCATACTCACGTGCTGGCAGTATTAATCGCATCGTGTATGATTGCCATGGGAGCCATGATCTACCTCACCATTTCCACCACCGTATTGGTTGATTTGTATCCCACTCAGCTGCTGGGATCTTCGCTGTGTGTCAATTTAACTAGATGTTGGGCCGCAGCGGTGTTTATTGCCGTATTGACCCAAATGGTCGATGCCATGACTGTAGCAGGGTGCTATGGGTTTATGGCAGGGTTATGTGCGGTGCTGGGATTGTGTGCTGGTTACTTGTATTGGAAATCCGAGGATTGGATTTGAATTAACCTTTATTTATTAAGTCATTTAGTCATCAAATTCAACACCAACGATGGTGTGATTGCATAAACACTTGTAGTTTTGAGAAATGGAAACTACTTTCGATTTTAGCAACGTAATGTTGTTTTTTGTATTTCTCCACTGAGAATCTTTGAGAACGAGGTAAAGTTAAACAGAAGTGAAATCAAAGTAGAAAGAAGATGGAGCTAAACGTTAGGAGTGACGAGCTGAGTGTTAGGTGGGCTGATGGGGCCAAAAAGACTGCGCAAACCCGGAATCTGTCAGGACCATGGTGGTCCGGTATCGCCAAAACAGGTGACAAGTGGTACGTTGTTCCTCGACTATGCGTCGGAGCGTACCCACCCTTTCTACTATAAATAGGGATTACTTAGCTCCTAATAAATCAGAATCTACTTCTCAAACCTAACATGGAGGTCCTACCTATGAATGGGAATCATAGACAAATGGGATGGAAATGGCTCGTCCTTGGCGTTATTGCCATCGTCGGATTCGTTCACCACCAGGGTTACGCTCCCTTGACCGAGGCGTCCCTGGTGCCGCAGTTCAACCATCTCATGTCTACCTACGTTCAGCCCCTCGTGGTTGAAAAACTTTATGATGTCGTGGATAACACCTACCAACGGTGGGGATTGAGCG